>CABHPQ010144035.1:0-77948 GCA_902168405.1 Peromyscus aztecus
TGCCTTCTCATTGGTTGTAAACCCAACCACAGGACTGCCTCATTACGACCTATCTGTATAGACCTCCAGGTGTTCTATGGTTGGTAATGAGATTAAAGGCATGTGTATCCAATGCTGGCTGTATCCCTCAACACACAGAGACTTACCTAGCTCTGTCTACTAAATGCTATGATCACAAACGTACACCACCACTGCCCTGCTTTCCTATGGCTTGGTAATAGCTCTGACCCCCAGGCAACTTTATTTATTAACATACAAATAACATTTTAAAACAAAAGAAAATATCACCATAGAAATGTTTCCACTCAATATCCTCTAGTGATCCAGGAAGTAATGCTTATCACTGCTATGACTTTATGGTTTGCTGTCCTAGAAATGCGGTTTTAGGAGACAAAGTACTACTCTCCGGAGACACCACAATTATTTCTTCAGATTAGAACCTTGTATTTCACCCTGGTCAATTTGAGTTTTCAATGTGCTTATGTGAGCAGGCTACTATAGGATTAACAATGCTAGGAGAAGTGATTGATTCACAATACTGAGGAAATTTTTGTTGTTTTTCTATAATGAATGTATAGAAGATTATGTCTGGATTACAGCAGATCCTTTAGGACTATGGTCTGTGTTACCATGACTTGTGATTAATGCCAGTGGGAAACTGAATGTAAAACCAATCCATGTAGGATGATACAAAGACTATGACATTCAGAATGAAGTTAGAAATCACACCTACAGGAAAAGAAACAAGACCTTCTCAGGTGCTTTACTTTTGTGGGGGGAAATAGATAATGAATGGGGAAATAACTAGTTTATTAATACCAGTTAAAACCACATGAAGAGTTGCAGAAAAGAAGACATGTTTTGTTATGAACACCTTTTTGTGTAAAAACATGCATATATGTCAGTATTTGTGATTTAATTCATTATTTCTCATAGGTCATAAAATTGGCATATATATACATATACATATATATATATATATATTTATATATTCATGGTCAGTCATGCTGTGAGAAAAAAGACTAATTATTCCTCAAGGGTCCTTATCATCTATTTTAAAATATACAATGATGCATTTGATTTTTGTATGTGAAACTGTTGTATCATATTAGTTGGAACATGTGACCTGGTTATTGTTTTCATAAGAAATTAAGAATGACAGAAAGAGATTGTGGTTAGGCTCTGTTTACTACTAGACTTCGTATTGAATAATATAAAAAAATATTAGGAATGCCTGGAACATATGTTCTTCATAAGATTACAGGGAGTAGGAAGACCTACCATAAAGGTGGCTTCAACTTCTGGTAATAGACCAGACAAAGGGCACAGGACAAAAAAAAACCTTCAATTTTCAGAGTCATGTGCTCACTCATGTGCCACATCAGTCTCTAATGCTGCTCCAGAATTAGTACACAGATACTTCCTTCAGATTCTATATGATTTCAACACAGAATGGCAATAAGCATCTCTCCAGGAATCTTCAAAGACTCCAACAACAGCTTTGGACTGATGAGACATCCAGCCTCTGAACTGAACTACTGGATTGTCAGTCACTCCACTGTGAAATATCCATTGCTGCTCTGCCTGGAACATACCATGGAAAACTATTCCATAAATCCCATAAATCTACAAATATATATACTCATTCTAAATGTTCTCTTTAAGAATTCAGACAAATACATTGCATTTTCTGTACCCTCATCTTCAAATGTGTTGTAGTGGACATTATAAATTCTCTTTTGCCTACTCACCACACCTACTACTATTTGCTCTTTGATATGATGCTCTGAAATCTCTCTAAAACAAAGGAATAAATGGTACTCTTTGTTTTCATAAACTTCATATTTTTTAAATTCGCATAAATAAGAGAGAAGTAGATAAAACAAATACCAAACAATTTTATTCCTGAAGGTCATCCCTTTCTCTCTTTTGATCCATGCACTAATGGATTTGCAAAATTCCATTGTAGTAATGAAATGCTTGAACTGCGGATATATTCATGAAAGATGTGAGTTTACTTAAAATGTTTATAGTCTGAGAATTCAAATAGCATTGGAATGTCAAAGAAGGACTTGTCACCAATATGTTTTGGTAGATGTGATACAAATGAATGGAGAGAGAGAGAGAGAGAGAGAGAGAGAGAGAGAGAGAGAGACAGAGAGAGACAGAGACAGATACAGAGAAACAGAGACAGAGAGACAAAGACAGATAGATGAAAAAAGATAAGTATGGAATGTAGTAAAAGTTTTTCATGTTATTTTAATTATTTTGTATATTTTTATAATGTAAAATAATTTTAAATTCAAATATATTTTGTTCATATTCTTCCCCTTCCACAAGTCCTTCCGGATGCTCTCCTCCCTATCCACCAAATTAAATTTATTTTCAAAAACAAAGAATAAAAACCCACTGAACTGTAACCAAATAAAATTACAGATACAAAACCCTGTAGATTCCATTACATGTTGATAACATCTCTTGAACTTAAGGGCTACCCTACAGTGGTTGACATACACACTGTCACTCCATAGGAGAAACGTGAATTTTCCCATCCCAATATGTTATAAAAACAGTTCAGTGGTTAAGTGTGGTGATATTGTGTCCCTTGATATATTGTGCACCCCAATAAACTTATCTGGGTGTCAGAGAACAGAACAGCCACTATATTAAACATAGGCAATGGTAGCACATGCCTTTAATCCTAGCATTCCAGAGGCAGAGAAACAGCCAGGCATGGTGACCCATGCCTTTAATTCGAAGAAGTGATGGCAGGAAGCAGAAAGGTATATAAGGTGTGAGGACCAGGAACTAGAGCTTTTTTTAAAGCTTTTAGCTTTTAGCTTTTAGCAGCAGTTCAGCTGAGATCCATTTCGATAAGGACTCAGAGACTTTCAGTCTGAGGAAACAAGATCTGCTGAGAAACTGGCAAGGTGAGGTTGAATGTGGCTTGTTCTGTTTCTCTGATCTTTCAGCGTTCACCCCAATACCTGGCTCCAGGTTTGTTTTTATTAATAAGACCTTTTAAGATTCATGTTACAGTTAAGGTTTATGTTAGTGGAAAGTTTTCCATTCATTCATTCATTCATTCATTCATTCAGCTTCTCATTCATCCATTTACATATAATGATATGAAATAAAATGCGATCAAACAAAACTGTCACATCCTTGTTGGAGAAGACAACCAAAAAAAGGAATATTGCCCAAGAGGTGGAACAAGAATCAGAGACCCAATCAGAAATCCAATAAAATCACTAAACTGGAAGCTACAATATAAGGAAAAAGACCTAGGGCAGATCTGTGCAAGTGCTGTGTATTCTTGGTTAGTAATTGTGAGACCATAAGAGCTTTGGTCACGTATATTTAGAGAGACTTATTTTTTCTCCTCAACACACACTGGCTCGTACACTCTTTCCTCCTTCTTCCATGTGGTTACTTGAGCTCTGAGGGGAGGAAATTGATGGAGACATTCCATTTAAAACTGAGTACTACAATGTCTCTAACACTTTGCATAATGTAGAATTGTCATCTCGATATTTCCAGTCTGCTGCGGGAGGAAGTTTCTCTGATGATAATTGGAAAAGATTCTGATCTATGAGTATAATAGAATATCATTAAGAACTATTTTATCACTACACACACACATACACACACACACACATATTCTGTATTGTATATCATATACAATATTATATACTATATGTAGATATACAATATAGTATATAAGAAAAATATAATTTTATGAATAATTTTGTATTAACTAATTAACATTATATATTATATAATAAAAGACAAAATATAATTTTTTCTTATTTAGGCCAGTATTATTTGCTTTTACTGTAGATCCCTAGGCAATATAATCTTAGGTTCTTGGTCACCCAGTCAGTGTTGGGTATGGATTTTATATTGGGGAGTGAGCCTTAAGTCAAATCTCTTAAAAGGTGGTGACTCCCACAAGCATTGTGCCTTCATTGCCCTAGCATATCTTGCAGGCAGTACACCATTGGAGATAAAAGGCATGTGGCTAACTTGCTGATTACATTTCTCCTTTGGCAGCATGTAGAGTAAGTTTTTGTACAAAAGATGCTAAAAAGTAAGGGTGAATGCTCTACATAGACACCAATTAGGCATCTCCATGTTCAATAATTTGCATAAGTGTTGTCTTTAGCAATGAGACTTGTTATCTGGAATAGGAGAGAAAGCTTGTCTTGTCAACAGCCTGGATTGTTTCAGGATTTTCATGGAGTCTCTTGGACCAAGAATTCAATTAGATATAACCCAATCCTGTTCTAGAACCTTCATTTGGTGACAAGAGATGTACAGTTGGGACTGATGATTTTGAAGAGCTGAGTTTGTTTGCAGAATGCAAATTATGGTAGAAGAGAATCTGCTGTTATTGTGATACACTGACCTACACTTGAGAGACAGTATATGAATGTCTGGGGAAAAATTAAACAAATATATTGAATGTGATAAAATGTTTGAAAATACAATGTATATGACCACAATCCAAGCCATTGTGTGCCTAAAAATTTATTACCTGAATTAAGAATCCTATGTTTACTCATATCCCATATCTAACAACTACTTATATATACCATCTAAAGAATTGTAACAGCATAAAAATAAGTCAAATTAGAAACTTAAATTATACAAAAGTTGACAAAGCAGCACATGACTCTAGTTCACAACTTAAGGCATGTTTTATTCATGATAATGATGAATATTCTTTTGGGTGTAAAAAATTAACAAAAGCAATTGGAGAGAAAGGAAGATGGGGAAGAGAAGGAGACAGAGAGAGAGATGGGCAGATACATAAATTTGTAAGTGCACAAGGCAAAACATGTGCACCACACAAACATGCAGTACCACTGAAAAATACACACGCCACCTGAGGAAACTTTTGGAATTCTGTGTATCTCAGTAAACATACCACACCACCTATACACACATCTATTTTTGGATTTTTGCTGTTTAAGGGGAAAGAATGTCTTAGATGCCTATTGAGATATTACTGAATAAAGAAAATGCACCTTATGTACATGTATTTGGATGCAGACTAATATGTTGAAGATTGATTCACCTGGGGACCAGAATTTTTAGACAAATGTGTCATAATCTAAACATAAAACACCATACATTTTCACATTTATTATCTAGCATAAATATCAGGAAGGCACATGATTAGACCCTCCATAATTATTGGTAAGATCCCATTGTTGAAGACTCCACATGCTGAATCACATAATATAGAAGAACCAAGATGTTACTCATCTGAAAGCTGCATCTCTTCTGGTTTGATTTCATAGTGTTGGGAAACTCTATGAATCATCTCATAGAAGAAACACAATCATCACCTTCACCCAACTTTGAACCATAATAGGTACAGTAACAACTGCCCTGTGGGGAAAAATGGACTGAAAGTTATGTTTGTAATCAATCATTTTCTGATTGGCTCTAAGGTCCCTACCATGGTAAGAAACACATGACTGGAAATATAAACATGACGAAATTTCTATGGCTAGATAGTTCATAGACTCTTGGTTAGAAACAAATGCTATTATTCTGCTAAATGGACACATTAAAACAAGGCCTAGTACATTATTGCATTTCTCAATCCTCACCAGAAAAGGTCCTATTTGAAGTAATGGCAATTCAGAAACCTCCAACTGACCAAATTGCAGACAATAAGAGACTGTGAAGCTCACAGCCATAGATGGGGAAAATAACATATTCATTCCCACAAAATATCTTTGGTGAAGGTCTGTAAAGATTGGAAAATCCAGAGTGTATGGACAGCCTGAGACAAACATTGTTTTCTGAACACCACAGGGCAAGTGACCATGTGAAGTTACAGTGATTGTGACAGTATTCACAAGACCGTTGAATACTTAATTGAGAAAACAATTCTAGTATGGCCCTGGGAGTTAGACACAAAGCCCAAAATTTCTTTTCTTTTCTTATAATATTTTCTCTTATGAAAAATAGAATCGTTTCTCATACAATATATCCATATTACAATTTCTCCTCCCTCTAATCCTCCCAGTTCCTTCAAACCTCTCCTCCTCACTGGATCCACTCCCTTTCTGTCTCTCATCAGAAATGAACAGGCTTCTAAGAGAAAACAGCTTAACAAGACAACCTAAAATATAGTGAGATGAAGCAAAAATATCATATCCAAGTTCAACATAGAGTTCCCTTGTTTTTTCCTGATTTTCATGAAGTAGCTGTGATTTTTTTTTCATTTGTAATGAGATTGGTGGGTGTCTGAATGGGTCCAGAGGTAGAAGGAGACAAGTTCTTCAACCAGGATCTGCTTAGTGTACAGAGAATGAGTATAGAGACTGAAGAGAGTTTTGTTGGCATTGTAGGTTGAGATAACAATGTGAGTGGTAAGGAAGGTTTGAAGAATGGATCTTCATGATCCACTGGATATGGGTACATCAGAGAAGGGAGGCCTCAGTAGGTGATCTGTTACAGAGCTGTGGATGACAGCAGAGGCTGGATGTAGAGTAAAAGAGGCAGAGGTGAAGATCTGCAGTTAACCTACCTGCATCCTTAGATTGGAAGGAATCACTGAATTCCTTCTATTTGAAGTAAATGAATAAAACAGTTCAAGACATGAAAGATAAAATAGAATCAATAAAGAAATCCCTAACTGAGGATAATCTGGAAATTAAAAATCATAGATTTCATTTATATGAAATATTCTGATTTTGCTTTTTCCTCCCTCTTCTCCACTTAATTTCTTTTTCTCCCCAGTTCCCCTCCCACCTGGGCTCACCGCTTATGTCTTATTAGAAAACCAACAAGCTTCTGAGGTATAATAATAAAATCAAATAAGTCCAAAAAGTATTGGAATAGGACAAAATCAGCAGACAGATGCAAAATATCTCAAGAGTAGGAACAAGAAACATATAATCACAGAGACCCACTTTTTCACATGTTAAGGACTCCAAAAAAAAGCACAAAACCAGAAGCTACATTATTAATGCAAAGGACCTGTATGACCAAGATACACAGAGAGAGAGAGAGAGAGAGAGAGAGAGAGAGAGAGAGAGAGAGAGAGAGAGAGAGGAGAGAGAGGAAATCAAAGCAAAAGACAAAAATAAAAATAAACGTAAAAAAAAACAGAAAGATTAAATTTAAAATAACAAGAAAGGCCTGACACAAAACAGTGAAACAAGGAACCTCCAAAGGTGACTTTGAGTTCATTTTCTTGGGCCATCTAGTACTGGGCTTGTGGCCTACCCTTAAAAGAAGTCAGTTTCCCTAGTGATACTCCCTTGGAAAAATCTAAGTATTCATTTGAAAGTGATTATCATTTGGAGATAGCCATGGAGTGAGTGGTGAATCCACTTCTCCTTTCAGCTCAAGGACCACATATGTTTCTACTTATCAAAATTACTATAATATTGTGAAGGTTAATTCTAAGATCTAGCAAGTCTACACCAATATAAAGAAGATGAAAATCTGTATAATGGAAATCAGTTTTACGGAAGCAATGAACACAGGAATAAGAAGTAAATAACTCATAGTTCACAGTGGTAAACAGTTCCTGGTAAGTTCTTCTGATGTATTTCCATTGTTGTATTAAAATGAGTGATTATTCCTACAGAGACAAATACCAGAAAATTTGTAAATATCTCTGTTTATAAGTAGAGAGTGAATAAAAAACCATGTGAGGCCATTCAATTAATTTCTTTGTAAGAAGTATCTAAGATTGATATGGTAAAGGCGTTCTCATTCAATGAATATTTACTAGTTTAGCAAGTAGAATGGCAAGATCACTATCATGCAAAGAAATCTGCACTACAAATAAGATTGTCATTGTCTTGTTAGAATACTTAAATTTTATGAAAGCATTTAATAGTCCTTCATGGTCAAAAATCATGTTAGATATTCAAATATACATGTGATGTATCATAAAAATTATATATGTGTGTCTGTGGCATATCATATCTACATTTCTGATATGACAGTTTTATTACTATGCTGCAAATATACTGGTGATTGAAGGCACTAGTGCACATCAATCCAAGTCATCATGAGCCCAGAGAGCTGGCCTTGCAGGCAGGATATAATTCCTGTTCCCTAGTGTGCTGAGTTAAAACAAATCACCCTCCAAGCACTAGATCCAGTTTCTGCCAAGGATGAATGCATCCTCTTTACTGTGTGCATGGGGACATTGAAGGAGGAACTCCTAGGAACCTGACAATTCAGAGGGCGATACCAGTGGACAGATGAGCAACAGATGGATTTTAAAACAACTCTCAGTATTTTGAAAACCAGGTGCCATTATCACTAATATTAAATCAGAGCAATGTGAGTGGGGAATCCTATCCATGTACATGATCTAGGGCTTTGGGGGTCTACAACCTCAGTTATCTATTGGTGCATCATGTTTCTCTGGGTTTATTCTGATTCATAAGATCTTGTCTTTATGTCATTGACAAACTCACTTGGGTTTCTGGTGAAGTCACTTACCTTGAATCTTGTGATTGCCTTTGACTTCTGGACTCTGCCTAGAGGAGTGCACCTGGAGACTATACCTGTTGCTAAGTTTTCCTGCCTGGCCCATGGTCAGGACAAATCTCTTTCACCTGCCAGTCCCACAACTGCTCAGACCCAACCAAGTAAACACAGAGACTTATATTGCTTACAAACTGTATGGCCGTGGCAGGCTTCTTGCTAACTGTTCTTATATCTTCTATTAATCCATTTCTATAAATCTATACCTTGCCACATGGCTCGTGGCTTACCGGCATCTTTACATGCTGCTTGTCCTGGCTGGCAGCTGGCAGAGACTCCCTCCACCTTCCTGTTCTTTTTATTCTCTCTGTTAGTCCCGCCTATACTTCCTGCCTAGCCACAGGCCAATCAGTGTTTTATTAGCAACACATTTGCCATACAGAACATCCCACAACATATACCTGTGACATTCCTTTAGAAAACATACTGTTTTCAGTTCCATGATCTCTGTGACCAGCAGGTGAGCTTCAGGGAGGAATCCAATGCCTGAAACATGCATTTGAGTCTATTACCTCCTACCCTCAGTCCTGTAATTTTCTCCT
This sequence comes from Peromyscus aztecus, assembly GCA_902168405.1. Classification (NCBI taxonomy): domain Eukaryota; kingdom Metazoa; phylum Chordata; class Mammalia; order Rodentia; family Cricetidae; genus Peromyscus; species Peromyscus aztecus. The sequence continues at coordinate 9,072 of CABHPQ010144035.1, forward strand.
ACAGTAGTAATGGGTTCACAGAGTTGTAGAGAAATTTTTCTGAGCAACGTTTTCTTTGTGAAAATAGTCAGAAATGGAAAAAGTCTCTTGATATCATGGGTGAGAGCTCCTGAAAACTGCAATCCTGTAGCTCTCTACAGGATGTGTAGAAAGCCACACTGTACCTCATCTAGGCAGCTGGACATCTGAGGCTATAAACCCCTAATGCTGTTCTGCTTCTATATCACTGGAGAGAGGTCCTTGTGAAAGTTACTTGCTTCTGCACTCCCAGACAAGGGAATTTGTTTTTCTCCTTGAGTACAGTGTATCTCATATGTCCTCCTGAGATGCTGCTTCAACTCAGAGGAAACTGAAATACAACAGAGATGACTGCGCTCCCCAGTGGGTGCACAAATGATGACAATGAATATCCATTTTCCAGAATTCATCTATATTTATGTAGGGAAAAACAGCACCCAAAAATCACCTCCCTGGTGTAGCTAGAGTTTTCCTGCCTGGCCCACAGTCAGGACAAATCTCTTTCATCTGCCAGTCCCACAGCCGCTCAGACCCAAGCAAGTAAACACAGAGACTTGCTTATATTGCTTACAAACTGTATGGCCGTGGCAGGCTTCTTGCTAACTGTCCTTATATCTTAAATTAATCCATTTCCATAAATTTACTGAGACTTAAGAATAGATTTACAGCCTTCTACACGTTGATATCCAGTTATGCCAGCACCATTTGTTGAAGATGCTTTCTTTTTTCCATTGTACACTTTTGGCTTCTTTGTCAAAAATTATATGTTCATAGGTGTGTGGATTAATGTCAGGGTCTTCTATTCGATTCCATTGGTCCACATGTCGGTTTTTATGCCAGTACCAAGCTGTTTTTATTACTGTAGCTCTATAGTAGAGCTTGAAGTCAGGGATTGTGATGCCTCTAGAGGTTGTTTTATTGTACAGGATTCTTTTGGCTATCCTGGGTTTTTTGTTTTTCCATATGAAGTTGAGTATTATTCTTTCCAGGTCTGTGAAGAATTGTGTTGGTATTTTGATGGGGATTGTATTGAATCTGTAGATAGCTTTTGGTAAAATTGTCATTTTTACTATGTTAGTCCTGCCTACCCATGAGCATGGGAGATCTTTCCATTTTCTGACATCTTCTTCAATTTCTTTTTTCAGGGATTTAAAGTTCTTGTCATATAGGTCCTTCACTTGCTTAGTTAATGTTATCCCAAGGTATTTTATGTCATTTGTCGCTATTATAAGGGTGATGTATCTCTGATTTCCTTCTCAGCCTCTTTGTCAATTGTATATGATGGCTACTGATTTTTTTTTTGAGTTGATCTTGTATCCTGCTATGTTGCTGAAGGTGTTTATAAGCTGTATCAGTTCCTTGGTTGAATCTTTGGGGTTATTCAAGTATACTATCATGTCATCTGCAAATAGGGAAAGCTTGACTTCTTCCTTTCCAATTTGTATCCCCTTAATCTCCTTATGTTGTCTTATTGCTCTGGCTAGAACTTCAAGTACTATATTGAATAAGTATGAGGAGAGCAGACAGCCTTGCCTCGTTCCTGATTTAGTGGAATTGCTTTGAGTTTCTCTCCATTTAATTTGATGTTGGCTGTTGGCTTGCTGTAAATTGCCTTTATTATGTTGAGGTATGTTCCCTGTATTCCTGATCGCTCCAAGACCTTTATCATGAAGGGGTGTTGGATTTTGTCAAATGCCTTTTCTGCATCTAGTGAGATGATCATGTGTTTTTTTTTCTTTCAGTTTGTTTATATGGTGTATTACATTGACGGACTTTCGTATGTTGAACCACCCTTGCATCCCTGGGATGAAGCCTACTTGATCATGGTGGATAATTGTTTTGATGTGTTCTTGGAGTCTGTTTGCCAATATTTTATTGAGTATTTTTGCATCAATGTTCATGAGGGAGATAGGTCTGTAGTTCTCTTTCTTTGTTGAATCCTTGTTTGGTTTACGAATCAGGGTAACTGTAGCCTCATAGAAGGAGTTTGGTAATGTTCCTTCTGTTTCTACTGTGTGGAAAACTTTAGAGAGTATTGGTATTAACTCTTCTTTGAAGATCTGGTAGAATTCTGCGCTGAAACCATCTGGTCCTGGGCTTTTTTTGGTTGGGAGACTTTTAATGACTGTTTCTATTTCCTTAAGGGTTATTGGACAATTTAAATAGTTTATCTGGTCTTGATTTAACTTACGTATGTGGTACCTATCCAGAAAATAATCCATTTCTTTTAGATTTTCCAGTTTTGTGGAGTAGAGTTTTTTGAAGTATGACCTGATGATTCTCTGGATTTCCTCAATGTCTGTTGTTATGTCCCCCTTTTCATTTCTGATTTTGTTGATTTGGATGCTCTCTCTCTCTGTCTTTTGTTTAGTTTGGATAAGGGCTTGTCTATCTTGTTGATTTTCTCAAAGAACCAACTCTTTGTTTCATTAATTTTTTGTATTGTTCTCTTTGTTTCCAATTTTTTGTAGGGCAAAGGACACAGTCAACAAGACAAAACAACAGCCTACAGAATGGGAAAAGGTCTTCACCAACCACACATCTGACAGAGGACTGATATCCAGAATATATAAGGAACTCAAGAAATTAGACATCAAAATGCCCAACAGTCCAATTAAGAAATGGGCGATAGACCTAAACACAGAATTCTCAACACAGGAAACTCAAATGGCTGAAAGACATTTAAGGAATTGCTCAACATCCCTAATTATCAGGGAAATGCAAATCACAACAACTCTGAGATACCACCTTACGCCTGTCAGAATGGCTAAGATCAAAAATACTGAAGGCACCTTATGCTGGAGAGGATGTGGAGCTAGGGGAACTCTCCTCCACTGCTGGTGGGAATGCAAGCTTGTACAGCCACTTTGGAAATCAATATGGTGCTTTCTTAGAAAATTGGGAATGGATCTCCCCCAAGATCCAGCTATACCACTCTTGGGCATATACCCAAGGAATGCTCGATCATACCACAAGAGCACTTGCTCAGCTATGTTCATATCAGCATTGTTTGTAATAGCCAGAACCTGGAAACAACATAGATGCCCTTCAACTGAAGAATGGATAAATAAACTGTGGTACATATACACAATGGGATACTACTCAGCAGAGAAAAACAATGACATCATGAGGTTTGCAGGCAAATGGATGGATCTAGAAAAAATCATCCTGAGTGAGGTAACCCAGTCTCAGAAAGACAAACACGGTATGTACTCACTCATAGGAGAATACTAGATGTGGAGCAAGGATGACTGGACTGCTACTCACATCACCAGGGAGGCTACCTGGAAAACAGGACCCCAAGAAAGACACGGGGATCGCCCAATGACAGAGAAATGGATGAAATCTTCATGAACAGCCTGGTCATAAGTGGGAGAAATGAAGGGCGAGGGCAGAGGGAAAGAGAGCTTGGGGGAGCCGGAGACCCTAGCTGGATCAACAACAGAGAGGGAGAACAAGGAATAGGAGACCATGATAAATGAAGACTACATGAGAATAGGAAGAAGCTAAGTACTAGAGAGGCCCACAGAAATCCACAAAGATACCCCCAAAATAGACTGCTGGCAATGGTCGAGAGACAGTCCGAACTGACCCACTCTGGTGATGGGATGGCCAAACACCCTAATTGTCATGCTAGAAACCCCATCCAATGACTGAGGGATCTGGAAGCAGAGATCCATGGCTAGGCCCCGGGCGGAGCTCCAGGAGTCCAATTAGCGAGAAAGAGGAAGGTCTATATGAGCTAGAATTGTTGAGACCAAGGTTAGATAAAGCACAGGGACAAATAGCCAAATGAACGGAAACACATGAACTATGAACCAATGACTGAGGGGCCCCCAACTGGATCAGGCCCTCTGAATGGGTGAGACAGTTGATTGGCTTGAACTGTTTGGGAGGCATCCACGCAGTGGGACCGGGTCCTCTGCTCATTGGATGAGCTGGCTGTTTGAAACCTGGGGCTTATGCAGGGTCACTTGGCTCGGCCTGGGAGGAGGGGACTGGCCCTGCCTGGACTGAGTCTACCAGGTTGATCTCAGTCCCTGGTGGAGGCTTTGCCCTGGCAGAGGTGGGAATGGGGGGTGGGTTGGGGGGAAGGGGAGGGGGCAGGATGGGGGAGAACAAGGGAATCCATGGCTGATATGTAGAACTTAATGGTATTGTAAAATAAAATAAAATAAAAAAAGAATAGTTTTTCAGTATAGAGATCAAGCTATTTAAGAAGAACAACATATAATATGTTCACTCTTTGAAGTCCATGAGCAGATATATTTAACATGTTATCACTGAAGACTAACAGTAAATTGACTTACACTACTGTAGTTAGTATTTTTGAAATACAGGTCGTTTGGGGGTGTTTAGAGAATGGAACTGATTGGATGGTGATGGATTTAGCAGACAGCTGTTAAAAAATCACTAGCTAGGTGCTGGTGGTTTAAAAAACCCTCACACCTTTCATCCCAGCACTTAAGAGGCAGAGGCAGGTAAATATCTGTGATATTGAGGCCAGCCTGGTCTACAGAGTTAGTTCCAGAACAGCTAGGACTGTTAAACAGAGAAACCCTGTCTCAGAAAAAAAAATCACTAACTTTCTGTCAGGATTGTTTTCTCCTTGATGTTGACTCAATGACTAAGTCTGGTGATTTAAAATGCCGCAGATATGCATCTGTGATTCTGTACCCTCACCTCTCCTCAAAGTGGCAAGTATCTTTTCACCTGCCATAGCAAAGGACATACAGACTCCAGCATCAAAGAACCTTCCTGAGAGATGTTTGCCATAAGTCGCAGGGATCAAGAATAATTACAAACTTATTGCTCTCATCTTTTAAGGGAACACTGTAGATAATGATCTGATAATTCTGCATCATGGGAGGAAGACAAGATCCCACAGGGAGTGAGAAAGAAATATTGAGTTATGACATGTGAAGGACTGGCAGTCATGTATGGAAGTCCCATTGAATTCTTTTTTCCACCAGAGAAACAGATTTAGTTATTTCTTCTTTGTTATCCTCAAGAGACTATATCACTTAAGTTAGTAAAGAGAAATAAATGAGACAAATGGATGATAAAGATGTCATGGATCATAAGAAAATGGTGATAATCCATACTGAATGCTATCGTGTCCTCTGTTCAATCACACTCTGACACTGTGTACTTGCCCATGTCTCATTGCCAATGGGTGGATATATTTTGTCGTAAGGTGTGGTTTATTTAGAGTGTTATTGGTCACAGGAAAAAAGCCAAAAGAGTAAGTATAGAAAAAACACTGGAGGTTCTCAAAGCTCCTGACAAAAGCCAGCCTCAGTAGCAGGTGCTCTAACAGGCCAACTCTACCATGTCTGTAGCTGTCAGATACACCGCTGCTGCCCAAATCCCTTAAAAACTACAAATGATGACCCCATCAGAGTTTTCTCCATTTCTTCCCACATTCCCAAATCCACAAAACCCTCAAGGACGGTATTTGGTTTGAGATAAAATGAGAAAGAGCATGGTGAGGCAGGGATATTTGTCTTCCTAAGGACAACCATTGACTGGGGGATAGGGAATAGCAAATATTTTTACCTTGCATTTAATGGATACAGATGGATATAAACACTATGTTTCTTTTTTCTTTTGGCAATTTGTGTTTCTTCTACCAAGATCTCTCTGTGCTATCCATTAATATATTAGGTAATTCTGTAATTCCTGGGATACAGTGAATTTAATTTTTCATTTCTTTTCATGATCTATACACTAATATGTTCTCAAATGTTTTCTTAACAAACTTTATTCTCTTTTTGCTGTTTATATTCTTATTACATTTATTTCTTTGTTTTGAAGAGGTGCTTTTTTATGAGTTTGGAGGTTACAGGACAACTGTTCTCTTCATTCACATAAGGGCCACCAGAATTGAACACATGATCAGGATGATGATTGATTCAATGAGTGAGTTTTGCTGAATTTTTTTTCTGTCTGGTTTTTAGGACACTCTTCAAAACATAGGTGTCAGCTCTTCAAAGGTTTTGGAGAAGTCAGCAAAGGACCCATCCAGCCCTGGGATTCTTGTGTAAGGCCCATTTTTATGATGATTCTTCAGTCTTCTATAATTGCTTATACCTTTTGGAGTAATCAAATCAGGTCATATGTATCAGGAGTTTGTCTACTTCTATATTTTTCACTTTTTTAGAACAGAAATTTCAAGGTTTTCCTAATAATTTACTGGGATATGCTAACACACCTGTTTTCACTGCAAATTTTATGATCCTTGCTATTAGTTCTCCTTCAGTTTTACAAATGGCTTCCCTTAGTGCAGCAATCTTGGTTCTAAGTTGTCTCCTTATCTTTTTTTTGTTTAGTAATGTATTTATTTTGAGACAGAGTCTTTCCATGTAGCCAGCCCTAGCTGCCATCCACTTTTCTTCTGAGAACAAGCTGTCCTTGAATGTATGGAGATCCACCTGTCTCTGACTTCCCAGTGCTTGGATTAAAGCAGTGCCCTCCTTAAGTGTTGAACCACATCTTTCAGTTGCTGCTAAGTAGATGCTAATGAGAGTCCTGACATCCTTATGTTGTATTTTCACTTGCAGAGTGATGTTATTTTCCTTTATATCTTGTTATTTGTTTTATTAACTATGTATTTCCCATTATCTGACTACCAGATGAGGGATAGAGTTTCTTCTCTGGCCATATCTCTCTAGACTCTAAACACCTCTCTTGTTAGAATGTCCATTTCTTTCTCTTCATTTGAAAAATTCCTGTATCTTTATTAAACACAATCTCTCTGATAACTTTTAACTTAGTTTTGTTCTCTTGATCCTATCCTAGAAAAATTGTGTTCTTTATTCACATTCCTTTCCACTATTGGTTTTTAATCACTGAATGTGGAGTTACTGAAAGGCATTAAAATAATAAAAATAAATAGAGGGAATCTAAAGAAGTGTCAAAGGAGGGGACTAGACCTGCCCGGACTGAGTCCACCAGATTGATCTCAATCCTCTGAGGAGTCTTTGCCCTGGAGGAGATGGAAATGGGGGGTGGGCCGGGGGGGGGGGGGGGGGGGGGGGGGAGAACGGGGGAATCTATGGCTGATATGTAAAGTTGAATTATGTTGTAAAATAAAATAAAATAAATTCAAAACAAGTGTCAAAACCAGAAATCAGATCATAAGTTTTCTATATGCTTTCATTGCTTTAGAAAACATGACCAAATCCAGTAAATAATGCTTCATAGCTTTAAATTGGATGTGATTCTCAAGATGTACAGATACTAACACAAGAATAGAATCAGAGTAAGAAGAAGTAAGTTTTATTTAACAAGCCAATCACCAAACACATCAAGAAAATCTGAACATAATTGTTCTTGTTAGTCAGTTTATCATGATCATAGTAATTTTTTTTTCAGAATTCTAAATTTTACAGATATATTTTTATTTAGCCTTTGTAGTTACAATGTGTTACCAAAAATTTGACAAGCACATTGTATGAAGTAGGGTAAACTGAATATGAGTGAGTGTTTTTATGCACTTGCTTAAATAAAGATGCATAAAAGCACATACACTAATTAAACACAAAAGTGTATATATGCACACATCAGTGTTCTGTGATGGTGGTCCACAATGTACATACCCTTCTCAGGCATGAGGGGATAATTAAGAACCATGTATGGTGCTTCAGTTTATGTTTATAATCGTATCAGCTTCTGATAAATTTCTCATCCAGGGAACAGAGTGGCTGGATGCTATAGAATAGTGGATCATGAGCAGATAGGGAGTCACAGCTGGGAAACACCCAGAGATGACTATGGATGTTTTTACCAGGAGATAGCTAGGATTAATCAAGAACACCAGAAACAGCTGAAAGAGACAAGGGATTACATAAAAGAAAACAAATGTGCTCACTTCAAGAAGGATGGTCTTAGGAAGTCGCTGGGGTCTCGGGCGGATGGGCTTGGGGGCAGGGCGTGGAGATTGCGGGGTCTGCCGGGGGTCTTGGAGAAGGGGAGCCTTCCTGGTAGGGCTCCCCAGACTGCTGCTTTGATGGCTTCTTCACATGCAGTTTACAATATTTCCTTTTTGCTTATACATAAATGCTTACCCTACAATTCTGGGGTTTTGAACTATTTTTTACATCATGTGTACACATGAATATAAATTTCTATTTTCAGGTTACTATAGTTATGGCTGAATATTTCCAGCAACTAACAGATACTGTAATGTGATAGCAAATTGCCCCATAGTAAATCATGTTCAACCTTGAGGTACTACCTTGAAACCTGTATTTTTTCACTTAGCCTTTCCTAGATCCACATGAGGAATATAGGTGCAGTGTGTTACAGAGCTGTTAAAACTATGCCATGTATTTTGGACAATAAACACAAATACATTTTAAAATATTGAGTGTGAGAAAAATAATCTGTCGTCAGTCTCAGATCACACACAAAAATCTTATGAATACCAGCAGAGTATAAAAGTATTGGCTATTAATATAAGAGTGGAGAAAATTTTAATATGCAAGATGTATATGCAAAACTGTTGTGTGAAAATCAAAAGTTAATTGTCTAAACTGGGAAGAGTTAAATATAGACTTTATTAGACAGTTGCTTAGGATCACTTTCAGTTCACAGATGAATTTTAGGATGTCAAAAAGTTTTCCACATCCATCTTGTACACATCCAAACTCATCACTTTCAAATTCTTATACCATGCTGCTTTAATTTCCATGTGATTTCAATATTTTGAAAACTGACTGCAGGACACACCTCTACAGCTGGCATCAGATGGACAGCATTTACTTAACTCTCCTTACCTACATTTATAGAGAAAACGACCGAAAGGACCCCACACTATGCACATTTGTTGAAGAAATTAAAATATTTTGCACAGTCAGTCTGGATTGTGTTGTCTTTGGGATTTTTTACTGGAGATAGATATTTGATTATAAAGGCTATGCAGTTAAACCAATATGTATATTTTAAAGATATCTTGACTTTAAAATTTGTGTCTAGGAATATGTTGCTTTGGAAAAGACATTCTGTTTTTGTTTCCACAGAAGATTAGAACCTGTGGATTGCTTCTAGGCTAATATGGTTTGATCAACCATGACCCCCTGAGGGGTCAATAAAGCCTCAAACACTACTACAGCCATATTTTGACTATAATTCTTAATTTTCTCAGCATCCCCATAAGATTGCCAGAACTCCCAACCAACAGGAAGTAATATTAGAAGCTATGCCCAAATTTCCAAATATTGTTTATAAATGTTTATTTTTATTTAAAGGTGGTTGATTATAAATGCAATCTATAAATTAAAAGAAAAGGGGAAATACATATGATAGACTAAAAGGTTAGATTATTGAACCTGCTTTTAAAGAGCAACAATTTGTTTGAAATGTTTTAAATTGCTGCAGATTTTGGTTTATTGCTACAAATTTTAAATTAATTTTGTTACACTGTATATATATATATATATATATATATATATATATATATATATATATATATTCCTGTTGAAGGTATTATGTTTATGCACCTCATTTAAAAATGTAATATATAGTTTAGAAACACAAATTAATAGTCAATTTTGTTCTTTGGTTTTTCAAGATAGAGTTTCTATGTATATTATTGGTGCCTGTCCTGGATCTCACTCTCTAGACCAGGTTAGCCTCAAACTCACAGAGATCCACCTGACTCTGCCTCCAGAGTGCTGGGATTAAAAGCATGTGCCAGCACCACCCAGCTAATTGTCAAATTTATAATCATGTTAGTTAAGTTTTTTCAGATATACAAAGATATATTTCAAGTAGGTAGGTAACCTTCAAACACTTCAAAGACCTACAGAATATGGCATTTGAAGTGTTTTAAGAACTTTTACATTTCTCAGCTTTGAGACATGTCTGCTCTTGGCAGCAGCAATCTACTTGAGAGAAGAGGATAGGCATTGAAGAAACTCCACATGGAGTTTGCTTTCTTTTTGGCAAAAGTTAGCCATTTGGGGAAAAAAATTGCTCTTGCCTGGACTGCTTGAACGTTTGTTGTATATACTGGACATGCAGGACCCATAGAAAAATGAACACTGAATTTTGAAAAAAAAAAGGCAAGCTGGTCCTACAGGTTCTTGCTTTGCAGAGGAGATTGCTAGGAGATTGTTCAGGAAACAGGGAGAAGTGACTGAGAAACTATAGGCCTATAGGCTGCAGAGAGTTGCTCCAACATTAAGGAGGAACTTTGGATGACTTTCTAGGCAGCCAGATGTCTCGGTCATTTCTAGAATTTTGGAAGTTGCTTACAATGCACTTACTGTTTACCTAGGTAATATTATAACTTTCTGAGGTCTTTGATGGAGTTGGACTAGATAGTTATAATTATAGTTTTTTCCTTAGTTATGATAAAAGGTAAATTAGATATAAAACTTTAGATTCACAAATACAGGGTAGATGATAGAATATTATCTTTAATTTTACCAAATACACATACTAGTAACTGTAGTGTAACTGTAACTCTTGCTTGGTAACTTTTGTTATATAAAACTGTACTGTTTTAACTAAAACTCTCCTTCTTGATTAGACAAAGAGAGGAAGTGCTGTGGGATGTCTTTCTATATGCTGTGAATATTTGTTGCTCCCATTTGTTGATAAATAAATCTGCACTGACCTATGGCAGGGCAGAATGGAACCAAATGGGAAATCCACGTGAGATAGAGGAGAAACGTGGGGTCAGGGCAGATGCTGTGAGCTGCTGCCAGGAGAAGCAAGATGTGAGAGAATGAGTAATTCCACAAAGCCATGCAGCAACATACAGAATAATAGGAATGGGTTGAGTTAAGTTGAAAGAGCTCGCAAATATAAGCTAAAGCCTTAGGCCATAAGAGTGTAATTAAAATAAGCCTGAGCAATTACTTTATAAGTGGCTGCAGGATCATGGGTGGGAGAAATTCATCCCAACTGCAGGGCCAGGCAGGATAAGAGAAACTTCCACCTACAAACTCTACTTGCACAATGCAATATGAAGCATACAACACTAGATCTTTTCTGAGTTACTAATCCCACTTCCAAAGTCTCTTTATCTGGGACATATGCTATAGGGAGGCAGCCAATGCCTGAAATATGGCTGTGTGATTCCATGTATTTCACCTCAATTATCATCTCACCTGTGAAGACAGCAAGTATGCAGCTATGTGGAGTGTTCTGTGGGGACCAGCTGACCTGTGCACGAGTACCTGAATAGGGGAGTGAGGATTAAGAAAGAAAAAGCCAAAAACAGAAGACAGAATCAGGAGGGCTCTCAGTGAATACTGCAGCAGCCCTGAATTTATTTATCATAGCCTTTTTATACCCAAAGCAATGGGAGAGGGCAAAAGAACTTCTTACCATGGTTCAAGGAACAAACAAGCATAAACACCTTCTTAATTATTAAAACATTTAGTAACCACACCTTTGACCAAACACCCTGTTACTTGACCTTGATGAGCAAGACATCTAGTAACCATTCCTTTGGCTAAACATCCTGTTATCCAGCCTTGAGGAGCAAAGTCAAACTTGAACTCTCAAACTTTAAGTCAAGATGGAATCAAGCCACAAGCTGGAGTCCCTATAGGCTTTCACAATTCCCCCCTTTATTTTCTAAGGTTGCCCCAAACCCCTCAGATGACTGTGCCTGTATTAGCTTGCTTTTTTCAACTAACCAGTCTTATCCATCTTCGTCTCATGAATTCCATCATTCATGGACTGCTTAGGTAGAAAAATGGGAAAAAGGACTTAGTCTTTAACTAACAGCCTCTGGAAAATTTCAAGGGAGGATGCAGAGCTTAACTCCATGAGCTCTGAACCAACTTGCCACCAAGAGTTCACAAATAACTTGATAATAATAGACAAGCAAATAATGCCTAGCAATACACATGTTCCTATGGCTGAAACACACTCTTATTAGGGAGTAAAGGATGACTAAGATGGAATGACCTTTTTAAATTGGTCAAGGATGTCTTTAGCAGTTTTAGCTGCATCATAATCCAAAATTTCCTTTTTAACCACATCAAATCTAAGGACTCAATAGCATCACACCAAATTCCTCTCAGGTGAGCTCTAACCTTTTCCAACCAGTAACACTTTCATTGTGAAAAGAAGAGGTTACAAAAAATAATGAGTTAACACCATAATCCTAGTATGATTATTAAAAATGGACACACAATTGGTTAATTATAATTCTCATAACACATTAAAAAGAGGGTGCATTAACACAAGCTAATACTGATCTATTCAAGAGACAAGAAAACGTGTTTTTTGTTGTGAGTGTGGTAGGAGTAACTCCATAATTCTGAATGTTTTATGTTCCCTCTCCTAAAAAACAATGCATCACTGCCTCTGGCTTCCAAAGATAACTTTGAGCTGCTCCAGTCCCCAAGAACCAAATACCAGCAGAAAAACCTTCATCCCACTCCTCCTCATCATTTTGGAGGGCCTCTTCAGTACCTCCAAATTTGGTTTCCTTACCAGTCTACACATATCTCTGAAATCCAGTGATACTATACTGAAGTGGGGCTTCAGCCACACATCACTTTCATAATAGTGCTGGATTACTTCAACAAGTCTCTTTCCCACAGAAGGAAAATCTCTGAGGCACTTGTTTTCAGGCCTTCTATTTCCTTTTGGCAACAAAAGATAAACACTATAATGGAAAAAGTGACCTCCTTGTCCCAAGATAGAGTGTGGATAAATGCCAAACAGCCAGTCACACGTTTATTTTGGAAAAACAGATAGGCATTTCTCAGCTGGATCCAGAATAATTAATACTCACAGAGGTCTGGAAAATTGTGTAGCATGTCTATCAAGAAGCCGAGAATCATTAACCATAAGCATAATCTCCTTCCTTTTCCAGACTAGAGGATGAAATACTGGGGGATCAGGAACATGGGTCCAGTAAATCTCACTCCAACCTCTCTGGGAGAGCATCAGCAACCACAAAATCATCAGGACTGGATTCCTCTCTTCTGTACACCACACCAAATGCTGAGGCAGCCATCTAGCTTCATTTTCTTCCTGTGAGAAAATGCAAACATGCCCTCGACCCCATATCAAAAGAGGGTTGTGTCCCTTCCATAACCCAGTGCAAAGGTCCTTCCATTTCACCTCAGCAGAAGTTGTTCCGAGTGCCATCATTCCAAAATGTATATGTGGCAGATTGCTCATGGGCATCCAATTTCAAAATATTTCAAATAAAGAGGGAATAACTGAATGCATTATAGGGTGACTGAGGATATAAGTCCCCCTTTTTATTTTTTGAAGATGGATCTTGAGACCGTCATGGGCTCTTTCAACAATACCTTGTCCTTTAGGATTATAAGGAATGACTGTGTTAAGCTCAATTTTCCATTGGGATCAAAATTGCTGAAAAGCTTTACTAACATATCCCAAACCATTATCTGTTTTTATAATTTTAGGAATCCCCATATATGAAAAACATTTTAAGCAATGAGCTATCCCATGCTGGGTATCTTCCCCAATTTGCCCAATAGCCATCAAAAAACCTGAATAAGTATTGACTGTAAAATTCACATATTTTAATTTGCCAAATTCTCCAACACGTATAATATCCATTTTCCATAAATGATTTGGAAGACGGACTCAAGGATTTACCCCTAAGGAAGGCTCAGGCAAATACAGTGGAAACACATCACATTAACAATCTGACCAGCAACTTCCCTGGTAAGGCCAAATAGTTTACTTAAACATCTGCTATTCTGATAATGAAGGGCATGTGACTGTTGAGCCAATTCTACCTGGGACAAGGTGACCATCTAGAAAACCATTGCCACAGCTCAAAATTCTACTACCTGAGCTGAAGCTGGAGCTGTTTGTACTGCATTACCTTTACTATTAATGACATAAGCAACTCTTCCATTGAAGGAACCATCAGTAAAAATCAGCATAGCATCTTTCATGGGATCTTTTATCACAACATTTAGGAAATATAAATGACTGCATTTGGGCAAATTGAAACAATCAATCAGCTGGAAAATGATTATCAATTTGGCCCAAAAACTGAGCAAAAGCAATTACACAAAAATATTGATTTTAAAATAAAAAATCAACTTGTTGTTTAGTAAAAGGAATGTTGATCACACTTGGTTCTCTACCAAAATATCGCTTAGAATCTATCCAGGTTTTCTGTGTTAAACAAGCTACTGCTTCATTGAAAGACCCCCGAAGGCAGTCTTCCCTCAGGAGAGACCCTCGCCCAAGGATCACACCGAAACCACGAGTCGGATGCAAACTGCAAGAGGCTTTATTCAGGAACACGGGTACCCGGGGCGACGCAGTCTCTCAAGCAAGCTCAAGTGACTGGCGCGCCCACGGGCTGGAGCAGGGGGTTTTTATAGGATTGGGGAAGTGAGGGGAGGGGTTACAGGGCTCTGATTGGATGATGCAAATGAGGCCCGCTCTGATTGGACGGCGCGGATCAGGCCAGGTTCAAACCCAGGGCAGCTCGTGGTTTCTCCCCGAGCTTGCCACGCCCACTGTCTGGGCTGCTGTCTAGGGTACAAGGGGTTTTCCTGACCTTTTAGCTCCTCGCTCTGGGGCCTAGTAGCTGAACACAAACGCTCCTGTTCACTCCGAGTCCGTTAACTGAGCTCCTCAGTACCCCTCAGGCTTCATTCGAACACAGCTAAGCTAAGGGGAGGCTGGGGATCTTTCATCATAATAAGAGTTTAACACTCAGGCTGGTGAAACAGCTAGATTCAAACACAGTAACAGCCCATTTTGCAATAACACAGCTGTTGGAGTATGCCATGTAGGAAGCACATAGATTCCCCATGGTTTTGCGTAGTCAACATAGTATACTTGCAGATGTTGAATGGCATGCTCCACCTGAGGCAGTACTTGTCTAGCAACATCTGTAAGATACCTAGGGGAATTAGGATCACTATTTCCTGTAAGAATCTCACTGAGGGCTCCAGATCTCCCATAGACAACTTCAAATTGAGCCATAGCCATTGAATATCCCCAATAATTTTTGAAAACCATTCAAAGTTTGCAAGCTATGTTTCCTAATTTCCATTTTTCTGAGGTTTCATTTCTTTAGAATACAATATATGCATCAAATACTGAAAAGGCAGCTGTCTTTGCACTTTCCTGGAACAATTAACAACCCTGTAAGACCAAGACTCTGCTGAAGCTGTATAGATGTGGCAAGCAAAACTCCTTCATTTTTATGGGTAAGCAAAATATCACTTATATAACACAGTGGATTCCTCTTGGTATCCTTCTTTGATTTACATATATTAGCCCAATCCTTCCCTCTCTTGAATCCACAGCAGGTAATCCTCTTGAGACAGGCAAGCTTTGGCCATCTGTTTCCAATCTCTGGGAGGCAAGGCTTCTATCAATCCCGGGGAACATTTGAAATCCTTGCACATCCTTCCCTCTGCCAGCTGCTTCTCTAACACTAGCTTGCAGGGGAGATGCATGACTAAGGGTAAGGGTTTGCCATGTTCCAGGAGGACTTTGCACCATAGCAATCATAGGAGAATTTTCTACATTGATAGACAGCCCCCCAGGTAGATCTAATCCAGCCACTACAGTAGAAAGAGGAGTGCTCCTCCAAGCAGAGGAGACCTGCAGAGTCTCCAATTTTGTGAAAGGGAAACTACTAATTCTCTCAAGCCCTTCAGCTCCTTCTCAGTTTCATCACAAAATTTGTGCATCTCAACATTCATGGTCAGAAGCAGAGCAGGTGGAAACTCCTGATTATGCTATTTAGTGGCTTCTTCCTTAAGCTCAGCTTCATCACCAGGAATGAACTGATTATCATCAAACAATTTTGTAAAGGAGTCTGTGTCTAGTGTCCTCTGGTGTCATGGAGTGTTTTCTTTCACTTTTAACCATTTCAGGGGAAATACCTTCTGCTGTTCGTGGCACAAATTAAAAGTGTCCCTGATAGGTGCCCACAGAATAAAGTGCATCCATTGTGACCTTCCCAGGCCCAAGCTCATTATAATGCTGTTGGATTTTGACTCCAAATATCCCTCATGTGTCTGTGTCCAATGTCTCATGCTTGGGAACCCAAGGGCACACTTGCTCTACAAACTAAAAATTTCTGTACTGGCTGCTGCCCTACTTTAGCTCCTCAGACTTTTAAAATATCTTTAAGCTAATGTGTAAACAGTTTTCCACTATTACCCTGCCCAGTGTTTACAATTTCACTCCCAAGTTACTCACTGCACTTCCACTTTAAAAATATCTGAGTGCTCCATTCTTCTGAGTGTCCTTCATGAAGCGCCCCCCCCCCCCCATTTTCAGATCCCCTGTTTGGGCACCACATGTCAGGACCAACTGACCTGACCTGTCCAACAGTACTTGAAAGGGGGAGTGTAGATTTAAAAAAAGACAAGAGACACAAGATAGAATTGGGAGGGCTCTCAATGAATACAGCAGTAGCCCAAAATTTATTTTGCAAAGCATTTTTTATACACAAAGCAAGGGGGGCAAAAGACCTCCTCACCATGATTAAAGGAACAAACAAGCATAAAAATCTCCTTATTATCAAAACATCTAGTAAACATGCCTTTGTCCAAACATCCTGTTTTTCAGCCTTGACGAGAAAAGACAAGCTTGAACTATCTGACCCTAAGTCAAGATGGAATCAAACCACAATCTGGAGTCAGTGTGGCTCCCACAAGTATGTCCTTATGTTTCTCTCAATTTCCTCAGGATCTATTGTAAAGTCTTCTCTGTCATATCTAGCTTCATTAATTTAGATATTCTCTCTCATTTTGTTGACTAATTTGTCTAAGGCCTTGTCATCTTCTTGATTTCTTGAGGAAACAACCTTTCATTTTGTTTACTCATCATTTGGTTTATGTTGTTGCTGTTTGTTTCTATCTCATTGATTTCATCCTTTATTTAAACAGCTCTGATTTTTCAGTCCTCTTATTGAGGTGGTATTGTGTTCCCCAAAATATTGTGTGCCCTAATAAATTTATCTGAGAGTCATAGAAACGGACAGTCACTAGATACAGAGGCTAGAAAATGGTGGCACTCACTACTTTAATCCTAGCATTCCAGAGGCAAAAATCCATCTGGGATCTCTGTGCGTTCAAGGCCACATTGGAAAGAGCCAGGCATGGTGACTCCTGCCTTTAATCCCAGGGAGTGATGGTAGAAGGCAGAAAGAAATATAAGGCATGAGGACCAGGAACTAGAAGCATTTTGCTCGTTAAGCTTTCAGGCTTCTAGCAGCAGTTCAGTTGAAATTCATTTTGAATGAGGACTCAGAAGCTTCCAGTCTTAGGAAACAAGATCAGCTGAGAAGTTGGCCAGGTGAGGTTAGCTGTGGCTTTTTCCGTCTCTCTGACCTTCCAGTGTTCACGCCAATACTTGGCTCCGGGTTTGTTTTATTAATAAAGACCTTTTAAGATTCTGCTACATCTTATTTCTTTTTATCTACTATTTTCAAGTATTGTTTTTCTAGAGATTCAAATGTGTATTATAATTATCAATAAGAAATCACTCCAGTATTTTTATGTAGGCATTCAGTGCTTGGAACTTGCCTCTTAGAACTGCCTTCATTGTGTCCCATTGTTTGGATATGCTGTGTTTTCATTTTCATTCTTGGTTTCTGTCTTGACCTACTGTTCATTCAGTAGTGAGTTGCTCAGCTTCCATGAGTTTGTATATTTCCTATTGGTATTGTTGATACCAGTTTTAATTCATGGTGCTAGGATAGAGTCTATGGTATAATTTCAATTTTCTTATAACTGTGGAGACTTGTTTATTCCTTATTTGTGGTCAATTTTGGAGGAAGCTTTGTGAATTCTTGGAAAAAGGAATATTCTTTAGTGTTTGGTTGTTATATTCCATAGATGTCTGTCATGACTATTTGATTCATGATGTTATCTAACTCTAGTGTTTCTTTCTTTAGATTATGTCTGGAAGACCTACCTATTTGTGGGATTAGGGTATTGAAGTCACCTAGTATCACTGTGTTCCTATCAGTATGTGATTTTGGCAGCAGTACTGTTCCTTTTATAAACTTTTGTGCCTGGCATTTGATGCAATGCTTAGAATTGTTGTATGTTTTCACTATATTTTCCCTTTGATTATTATGTAATATCCTCCTCAACCTATTCTGTTTAGTTTGGGTTTGAAATTTATTTTATCATCTAATATAAAAATAGCTATGCCTGCTTTTGTCTTAGATTCATTTCCTTTTAATATTTTATAATCTTTTTAAAGTATGCAATAATTGACCTTGATTGTGAAGTGTGTATCTTGGAAGCATCAGAAAAATGCACCTTGTTTTTTACTCAATCCGATAGTCAGTACAGGGTGTTAGTAGAATGTTAGGCTCTCCTGTCCCATAGATACAATGAATAAATTATTATTTTCAACATGTTTCTAAAACAAAAAATGTCTATACTGTGAGAAATTTTAGTCTCATTTTTTACTATTAGATTAAAGCTGAGAGTAAGAAGAATTATCTCCATGCATTCATTGTCATTCAAGTACAAATTAATTTATTCCATTTTTTTCTTAGAAGACAACATTTTTTTTTTTTACTCCCTATTGATTTTATTGTCAAGATTCACCTTTGCTCAAGCATCTTTATTCTTTGGAGGAAGCTAGCTTTAACACACGTTCCCTTGGCTAACATATTTGGTGTACACTCTTTTTTTATTCATTTTATATACCAACCACAGACACCCTTCTCTTCCCTCCTCCTAATCTGCCCCCACTTTCCCTGATCCCCAACCCACCTCCAACAGGGTAAGTTCAACGTCTCCTCTGGCAATGCAAGTTCTCCCAGGGGAGGTCAGCTAAGTCTGGTACATTTGGTTAAGGTAGGACCAAGCCATTCCTGACTGCATCAAGGTTGAGCAGGGTGTCCTACCACAGGTAATGGGATCCAGAAAGACAGTTCCTGCACCAGGGATAGATCCTGATCACACTGCCAGGGTCCCCTCAAACAGACTCAGCTACATAGTCATCTCCCATATGCAGAAGGTCTACTCTGGTTCCATCGGGGTCCATACCTGTAGAGGACAACTCTTTGAAAAAAATTTTGATGTAAATTGAAGGATAATTAATTTCACAACATATTTAATGACTTAGTAAGGAAAGCTAAACAACATCATTAAAAATATAGAAGATATAAATCAACTTTAAATGCCAATTAATAGAACTGCACTGTTAATTTTCTTATTATGGTAAAATTACATCAATTTCCCCTTCACTTCTCTCTGACTAAATGATCCAAAATACTTATTCTTTCTCTATTACAAACTCATGGACTCTTTTTTTAAGTTGTTATTACATATATACATTCAAATATCTGTGAGTATATATTAGGAATATAAATGTATGTATAATTCCTATACATAATATATACCTTATATAATATATAACCTATACATATAATCTCAATTATAACATATATATTATGTACTATATGATTCATGTATATGAACACATATACAATCCTAAATTGTATATGAATACCATTTTGTCTTACAAATCATTTAGTGTGCTCTGCCTCATAGAAGACTCTTTCTTTCTCTGTCAGCTTCACTTTGTCCCTGTAATCCTTGTATGATTGACGTCTAATGAGGTTTGCCATTCACATCTGCATGCCTATTGCTGTGTTCCTAGTTCAGCTCATTTTTATGAAGTCATGTTGATCAGACATTATGTGTCTTTATGGATAATGTATACATTCCTAGGAGACATAATCTTACAGCAAACTCTCAGGTCCTCAGGCACTTAGATTCTTTCTGTCCCATCTTCATCAATGAAACCTGAACTTTAGGGGAGTATTTACTGTAAATGTATCAATTCGAACTGGGATCCACAATTATTCAATTTGATTGCTTGTGGCCTGGTATAATTGTATGCATCTGTTTCCATATGACATATCCTTAAAGAGACCTGAAGAATAGACTTAATTGTATACGAGAACAAATATTTAGAATGTTTAGGGACTATACTATTTTAGTAAAGTGTAAGTTGTAGCTTCTTATTTGAGATCCATGACTTCACTAGTTCATGGTTGCTGCTTTGGTTTCCATAACTAGGGTTGGTTTCCCTCATGACAAGGAGTAATTACGTTCAATTACAGCTAATAATAGCATTCGTGAAACCTCCTAGCCTAGTATTTAGACATAAAAGCAAAAGAGTCACCACAGCTAGGACAAAACTCACAGTAGTAAAAGTCTAACAATTTTATACAATTTTGCTTTTATTTAATGATGGGGAAATAGAAAATATTTCACTTCATGTATTGTATGTATTTGTATGAAATGATGATGAATTCTGGAGAAATATGTAATAGTAAAGTGGCACATTGTAACCTATTCATGATTTTAAATGAAGAGTATATACTAAAT
Organism: Peromyscus aztecus; assembly: GCA_902168405.1. Taxonomy (NCBI): domain Eukaryota; kingdom Metazoa; phylum Chordata; class Mammalia; order Rodentia; family Cricetidae; genus Peromyscus; species Peromyscus aztecus. Next base: position 29,438 of record CABHPQ010144035.1, read on the forward strand.
CAAGGAACAACAGTTAATTGGAAGAAGCATTCAGATAAATGATATGCAAATACCCAGATTAAAAGGGAAATGGGGGGAGTCAGCTAGACTTAAAACAGGTGTAAATGTGACATACGTCATATGAGGCCAAATAAGGGATCCATGTAGTTAGGCCTAGTTACTTGTTCTGATTGACTGACATTTGACATTGGGTAATAAAATGTGATTTGTAATAAGTCTACATTCTCACTTAGCATGCAACATATTATTAAATGACTGATGAAATCTTATGTTCATAAAAGATTGCATTTACATTTTGAAAATCCCATATACTTCTGTATAATTTCTTAAACTTGAATGAAAACATGATAATTTAGTGAAAGGACTTGAGACCTTAAGAAACAGATGGATGTTCTTGTAGAAATCTTGTATATTAAAGGTTGAATATAAAATAAAGTTTTGATCTATATATTTTACCACAGTTATTGAAAGACAAGATAAAATTTTACTACGAAAAACTTTCAAAATTTAAAACATGTGATTAGTACAATTTAAAAAGAGAATATACTTGATGCTTTCAAGCAATTTAAATCAATAACATAATTCTTAGCAGTCTATATTATAGAAGAATATGGTGGGTTGGTGGGACTGGCCATCTTTAATCCCAGAAGAGGTGGTGTGAAGCTGTCCATCTCAGAAGAACAGAGGCAGATGTAGGTAGATCTCTATGCATTCAAAATATCATGATATTCACAGAAGGTTTCAGAAAACCCAGAAATGTACTGAGGTCCTAATCTTATGAAAATACAACCTAGATTCAAGTGTAGATAACTCCAATACCTCCAGTATAAAGAGGTTCTAGTACAATTAGATGATGGTAGACAGAAATTTTCCTGTAAGCAGATGACCATGTAAAAGCACAAAGAATCAAAACCATACTCTAATTGCATAACACATATTTGCAGTAGAGATCAACTGGACTTCATCTTTGAAATTCATGTCTTAATATGAGAACTATGTTGAGTTTTGAACTAGGTTTTGAGAGTGTTATTCCTTCTAGAATGTGGCCTTTTCCTGATATGATGAACTGAGTTCTTATCTGGCCTTATTAGGATAATATAGCACTTAGGGATAAAAATGAAGCCAAGGAGGGCTGAACTAGAAGCCAAGATAGAGAAGACTTCCATAGCCACCATGACCTTCCCCTTGGTGCTGTGGTAAACAGGAAGGAATGTGATCCACACACAGAAGAACACTAGCATGCTGAAAGACAGGAACTTGGCTTCATTGAATGTGTCTGGCAGATTCCGTGACATGAAAGCCATAGTAAAACTCCCAAGTGCCAAGGAGCAGAGATATCCCAATATACCATGGAAGGCAAAATCTGAGCCCTTGTTACACAGAAGGATGATATGTCCATGTTCAGCATGATAATCATGATCAAGGTAGGGAGGAGAGGTCCCTAGCCAGATTCCACAGAACACAAGGTGAATCAGAGTACATAGTGGGATGATGAAGTTTGGAGCCTTGGATATTATTAACCACCTAACCATTCTCCCTGGAAAAGTGACCTTGAAGGCAATAAGCACAGTGATAGCTTTGGCCAACACAGTGGCAAGAGCCACAGTGAAAGCACCTCCAAATGTGATCTGCTGCAGGATACAGGTTGCAGTGTTGGGATGGCCAATGAAGAGCAAGGAACATAGGAAACAGACAGTGATTGTAATAAGCAATGTGTAACTAAGGGTCCTATTATTAGCTTTGACAATTGGAGTGTCTCTGTGCTTCACAAAGAGTCCAAGAACCACAGTTGTGAGTACAGAGAAGCACAGAGCTATGGTTGTGAGAGACATCCCCAAGGGGTCCTCATGGTTAAGAAAATTCACAGCTTTCTGGAGGCAGTGTTTCTTCTCTGTCTCTGCATAATGACTCTCTGGACACTTCATGCAGTTTTCCATATCTGGTCAGAAATGAAGGTGAGATTTAATCCAAGCTGAAGTTACCCTTTTAGTCTAATCCATTTTTCTGTTCTTTTTGACAGAACTGCTGTCTACATCACTTTCCTTTTTTCTCAGGGACAAAGAAACACGAACTCTGTACTGAATATTTTAATTTTTATACCACCAAACTTCCTTATATGATATTTCAGTTATTATTTATGTGAACTTATAAAGTATGTTGATCCAACTCAGCCCTCTTTCCTCTTGCTCCATTCCTCAACTTCTCCCACTTTTACTTCCCAACTTAATGTGCTCTCATATTTCTTCTTTTTACATTTTAATACTCAGTGAGTCTATTCAGTAATGCTAGTATTTACATATTATGGGGGCAACAACTGGAATATGGGCAACATTTCAGAGTCCACAACCTTAAAGAGAAAGTGATGTTCCTCTTTTGGTAGTAGTTATCAATTACTAGTAGCTTCTCATACAACCCTTCTTCTTTATAGTGATATAAATTAAATACACCTTACACTTTTCTCTTTTATATACCTTCAAGCCTCTTGTGCTATTGGTGTATCTCTTTTGGAAGTTATTATAATACTTAATTACAATACATCAACATCCTTTATTTCTGAAACCACATCATAAGTCATACCACATTATTTATTTGAATAGTGCAAAAGAGGGAGTATGCTCTTGTAATTATTTTCATAAAATACTCTTCTTAAACATAGGGTCTCAATTTTCTTATCATTATAAAATGCTTCCTGTTTTCTAATATTGACTCTTCTGTGTGGAAGCTTTAGTGAATAGGCATTACTACATTGTTACAGGCTTGATTAGTGCACTAGTGAATACTGGTCATTACAATGGGGAAAAGGTCAGAACTATTGAGACACTTTTAGGGTATGAAAGTAAACAGTGTTATAATATTCTGCCCTTGAAAATTCTTAAAATTCATAATCTTGTATTTGAAGTACAAGAACAGAGATTTATACATGCCAGATTTCCACTGTCATTTTTTGTATGATTTTAAAAAGAAACTCATCACCAGATTTTCAAACTTATTTTGTTGATAAATCTTATTAACATATTATTGAATTCACTTTAGTAGAATAAAACTTATTTCTATATACCTTGTAAATAATGTTTCCTTCAGCTATTGTGACACATTGTTGTATCTGTTCTTTGGACCTACTTTCAAGGTATAACCTCAAGTTCTGTTATTTCCTTCTCTTTTATGTGGAGGTGTCCATTTTGTTTTAGTTTTCTAAGTTTTAATGGATGATTCACATGTATAACTCCACTCCTTACTAAAGGCACATGATACATGTAATAAAAACTACTGTGTGTGTGTGTGTGTGTGTGTGTGTGTGTGTATGAATATGTGCATGGATATTCACTAAAAGTATGTTTCTTTTGAATAACAGCTTGAGGGCACAGTCTTTTACATCTCAATGTGTGAAATCCATGAAAGAATTTGCAGAATGAATGTAAAAGTCAGAGGTCATGAACTCCTTCAAGGGAATAGAAAATTCCAGGCCTAGCTGGGCAGTTGAATATATAAATTTGAGGTTTTATATCATGCATATAACATGTGAAAGCTCAGGGCAGACCAAATATCATTATGTATGGAGAGTTGGCTTAAAATACTACACTTAATTAAGAAGCTATTTGACCTCAAAGCTGCTATAAGCGGAAGACAATTTAAACTTTAAGAATGTGGCAGTAGGAATTAGTCCATATTCCATCAGGAACTCCAGTCCAAAGAGTATTTGGGTAGCACAAACTGAATTCAATGAGTTTTTCTTAATTTTTTTTAACAAGAGAGAAAAGAAGTTAGGTGAGAAAGTGGAAGATTTGGAAGGGTATGAATATGACCAAAATACATAGTATGAAATTCTCAAAGAATAGAAAACATTTCAAAATTTCAAAATTGAAATTAACCTGGTCACAAATTTAGTATTAGGTATGGAAATACTAGCTTTTAAAGATTTTTCTTCCCAATGAAATATGCTGTGAATATGTTTGTGACCTATTCTTCTAAAAGGAGATTCTATATTCCATTGCAGCTCTTAGGTCTTGGTACAACTCTCAGTAACAGACCATTGGAACTCCTTTGAGGATATTGTTTTACATACTGTTTCTCAGAGTCAGAGCATAAAAATGGACATAATCCTATTCATTAAGGAAATTAGAAATTTTAGTTACGCTGTACAGTCAATAATTATATAGTGGGGATATCAAACACAAATGGCTAATTTTCTGTTCTTGCTGGGAAGAATCATTATTAAAATAACCTATCCTACATTTAGGTGAGTTCTGATTATTACTGAAATACAGTTAGGAAAACATCCAATTTGCACACTTTATTAGTACGTGTTAAATAATGTGGGAAAATAAAGCATATTGATTAGTACAGAGAAAAGGGGTTTCCTGCAGGAAACAATAGCTGAAGTTGATCATAAATGTAAATCAATTGTAAAGTTCAGTGCCTACTCTACACTATTTCAAGACATGGTGATGCACATTTCATATCCTAAATAAAAGAAGGAATACATTTTTCTGACTTCTCTCTAGATATTTTTCAGTTTTTAAGATAATGCAGAATTCTGTTGAAATGTGGAACCATTTCTGTAAGATTTATTCTTACTTGTCTCATTGGAAATCTCATTGTCTGCACAAGGAGTGCAATCATAGCAGCAAACAGCCTTGCCCTCTAGGGAAATTTTCCTGAATCCAGGACCACAGCTCTCACTGCACACAGACTTAGGAATCTGAGAAAAATTGAAGCAAAGTTAACAAATTCTCATGGTTCATTGAAAGTCTCAATAATATTTTAATATCACATAATTAATTTGCAAGTTTTATTCCTATATAAGTAGAAAAGGAATTTAAACACCTGTGAGCTATACAAAATTGGTCTGAGCAATATCCCATTATCATACAGATTGGATCATAATGAGGTAGGAACAAGTTTGATGCAGGGAGGTCATAGAAGACATGACCTAGAAGGTCAAGTGGTCCTTCCAGATGGATCTTGTCTCTGTGCTTGCTTTCTAATGTGTTGAGAAACTTTTATTTCCACCATGATTGTAAATCTTGCTTGTCAACTTGACAGGACTTATAATCACCATGTACACAAATTGTTGGACATCCCTGTGAGTGTTTCTAAAGAGAAGTTTAAAGGGTTCACTCTAAGAGTGAGCATCACCATTCTATAGGCTGTTGTCTCAGAATTGAGAATGAGAAAAAGGTGATTCATGGTATTTACTTTTTTCCATTGACTGAGAATATGATGTCAGGAACCTCATGCTCCTAGAGCAAAAAATTTCCAAAGATAAGGGCTGAAGGCTCATACTGTCATCCAAAAGAAACATTTGCTTAAGTTCCATTAGATATGTATGTATCTTCAGGAGCAGAACAAGCGATAACATACACACATGCACTCATAGTATTTCAATTCAAGGTAGACAGAAGAAATGATAACTGTTTATCTTCTGTAATTTTAAGCATGGAATCAAGATGAACTACTCAAATTTTACATACTGTGAAGGAATTCTAATAGAGACATTGTGTATTGGTTTGAATGAAAAGTGGCAATTATAAACACTGATATGTGACTATACATTTCCTCAGTGGTGGTGCTATCTTGAGAGTTATTGCAACTTTGGGAGTTGCAGACTTACTGGCAGAATTATTTCAGTGGTTGGGGATTTTGAAAATTTATGACCCTCACCTAATTCCAGTATTCACTCCCTGCTTCCAGTGTGTGGACTGAGACATTTTGTTTCAGGTTTTTGCCCATCTCTCCAAGGATGCCACACACTGGCATGCCTCCTGAGTATAAAGGACATTCAAAACGGCAGAACCATAAGTCAGAAAAACTCTTTTTTCCAAAAGTCACTTCTGGTTTTGGCGTTTGATCATAGCAAGAAAATATAACTGATTCAGTTTTCTTTTGTGAATGTAGAGATTTTCTACATTAGAGTGTACTGTGAGACATTATGAGGATTGCATATACCACTTCTCAGGTGTACTTAATTTGTATCAAATTGACAAAATTTAACCATAACACCATTAAGTATTAGCAGACATTTAAAGCTTAAAAATGTCCTTTTTTGAGAATCAGGGGATGATAAAGCACTGTCTTCTAGTAGTTATTTTTTGTCTTTGTCTACTGGGAATTTTATATTACTGGGATTTAATTTCAAAAGTAGAAGTTGTTATACTGGTTAATATGTTTGTATTATTATGATAAATTTATTGCACTGAGATAATATATAACCCACCTCTGAATATCTTTCTGGCCATTGTATCATCTTCTCAGATAAAGTCAACTGTTGACTCTGGGGAGTATTGGGCAAAAAATTTCCTACTTTCACTTTTAGTCCAAGACCCTTTGGAAAATTCCAAAAGTTGAGAATATCATACTTATCATCATCTAACTTCTGTTTCCATTCTAAAGCCATGTTGGCTCCCACATGGATATTCTTCAAGAAAGGATGAAGCTGAAAGTGATGCAAGAATATGTTATAATGTAGGTCTCAGATTTTGACCAACAATTGATTATAGAATAACTCTCAATGTTCATTATCAGTGATGCAGGACACGATAATAAAGTAGGTATCATTGAAGGTCAGCAATGGTGACCTCAGTTAATGGGATACAATTCTACATCTGTCAGCCTCAAGAACTTCTTCTATACAAACTTAGGAATGGAATCGGTGGGTATTGATTGAAGCAAATCTCAATTTCTTCAAAAGAAAGCCATACCCACTTACACACAGGGTTCATCCCGATGTTCATTGAGTAAAATGTGGTAATTATGACTAAATAATAGTTAAAAGAAATCATTTATATACTAACAACTAGGGATAACAAGCTTTCATAATTTCACTGAGAAAATTCGTAGTTTCTGGAGTAATCATTACAATGAAAAAATTGTGCACCTATATGTGACACAATTTTTATATACATTAAAATCATTTCCTCCTTTCCACTAGCACTTTATTCTTCAGCAACATGCACACAAAGATTTGCACTGACCTGGAAGATAGGATAACACATGAAGAATCTCCTGTGAATGGACACACACACAGACACACACACACACACACACACACACACACACACACACATACACAAATATGCATATATGTATGTGTATATACATATACTATATTTAAAATACTGAAATATGTAATACCTAGTTTAGTGCCTCTGAATACTCTCAAAATTTCACATTGTTTATTCTCTAATACAATGGAAGGAATATTACCTGCCATGGGAAGAACACCATTCTTTTCCCATTTCCAAATGGTTGCATTTGTACTTGCTGAAGACTCATCTCATGGAGACTGTGGGCCACAGTATAGACAGCCTTGTATGTTTTGTAGCTGTCTTCACTCATTACCATGTCAAACATAGGTCTAGGCAGTAATTCCAAGGAAGCATTGGGTTGGCAGTTCTCCAAAAGATGACAATCCAGCTCTGAAAATGAGCACTTGAAGAACAAAAACCACAATTTAGGAAGGTAATTGTCTTCTGGGTATTTATAAGGATTAACTATTTGGATAAAATTTTTAAATTCAGCCACCTGTTCATGGTGTTGTGAAAAAATGAGACTTCCATGGAATGAATCCAGCAAGAAATAATCAGCATTATTAGTAACATCCCAATCAGAGGTCATGACCCAGACTTTACTCATCAAAATCTGTTGCCCTAGAATGCTCATTAAACCTTGTAGTGAATCATTGTCACCATAAATGATGATAATATTGGCCAATGTTTCCTGGATGATGTCAAAACTTTTCCAGTATTTGTATGAAAATGAATTCCAGGTGCTTTGGATCATTTCAACAAAAGCTATGCAGACTTGATTTTTCTCCATATTTTCTCTGATATCTGCTAGAAACTGAATCCCTCTGTGATCATCTGTGATAAGCAGACCAACCCAGGTCCAGCCAAAATGAAGCATCAAAGAGACCATGGCAAGAGACAGAGTTGTGCCTTGAGGGGCCATCTGGTAGAGGGAAGTAAACTGACCTTGGTCACTGAAGATAGGCTCAAAAGGACCAACAGTGAGCTGAAGAGAAAAAAATTGGAAACCAGAGAAAGAACAATGGCATTATGCACAATTCTTGTTCTGCAGAAACAGATGGAAATGGTTAGTACAATGATGGATTCACCCTGATTTTAAAGGCAAATTTCTGTGATAGACGTTTTCAGCAAATTACTGGCCTATTTTCTATTTTAATTAATCCTCCTTGTCTACTCCAACCTCCCCTTTCTTTTCCCTGTGACTGAATTAGAGGTCCATCTCCAATTGTCTGGACAATTGTCATTGATATCTAACTAATCCAAATATACCTTTGTACCTATGGACACACCTGAATTGTCAGCAAAGGAGATCTGCATGATTATCCCATACAGCTCCTCACCTGTGGAAATTTGTAGAGCTGAAGCAGTGTCCCAATATGGGCAGATTTTGCCCACGATGGTCCAGTTATTGCAGCAGTTGACTTCTTCTCCTTTTCACAGTTATAATTACATTGAAGTCTCTGAAATCTACTCAGGCCTGTGAGCCAAAAAAGAGCATTCATAAGAATGTTTTTCTCACTGTATGGGACATTATAGAAGTCAAATCCCAGAGATATGTTTGGTAAAAGATGTGGGTTCCTGTTGATCTCCTCAATGGCAAATACCAGGGCCAGAACCAACTGGTGTATTTTGAAATTATACCTGCAGAGATTGAATAAAAACATACCTAAGGAAATTACAGACCACACAGAACTGCAGATTCCAACTAAAAAGAAAAAGGGACAGATTCCCGAATTTCTGGGTGCAGCTGGGTATTTCAGTGTTTGTGGAAACTGCAATGCAGTTTCTATACATAAGCACAAAGTAGGAGAACTAAGCCCTTAATCTTAACTGAGACTAAATTAAAGGCATTCAAGGCTTTAAAAATGGTTGTGCATGGCTTTAATCCCAGCACTTGGGAGGCAGAGCCAGGCAGATCTCTGTGAGTTCGAGGCCAGCCTGGTCTCCAAAGTGAGTTCCAGGAAAGGTGCAAAGCTACACAGAGAAACCCTGTCTTGAAAAATTTAAAAAAAACTCTGAATTTGGCTCAAGCCCTAGAACTTCCAGATGCCTCAAAACCTTTTCATTGCCAAAGAAAAACTGGGCTTTACCCAAATGTTGGGACCATGGAAATTCCCTGTGATACATCAGTCTAAATGATTGGACCCTGTAGCTATAGGATGGCCTATCTGTCAAATATGTGTGGAGAGTACGGAAAACTTAATAAAAGAATACAATCGAGTTAAATGTGTTAAGGTATAATAATCATAGTATCTAGGAAAAATGAGGTCTTCTACTGAGGAAAAAATATCACCAACTGTTTAATGACTGTTTGACACAGTACAAGACTCTACTCCATGTTACCCTGGGATTCTGATCACCCAGTACAGTTGCGCGCTGGATAAGAAAGGTTTTCCATTGGCTTAAATCATGTTCCACAATTCTTCTCTGGTGAATACCCTAAACACTAAATTTTATACATGAAACTAGGAATAAAAATTAGTTGACATCATCCAGTTATGGGCCCTGCAAGATGCAAAAATGACTGGCCTAATAAGACATGTCCTCTGATGCAATAGCAAAAGAAATGTTACATGAGTATTCAAATAATTTTCTGTTTGGATCGAGGGCATGTTCCATGAGAAGAAATTCATGCATAGCACAGTTAGTGGGAACACAAAAGAGACCATATGCCCAAGTAGAGAATATAATAATATTATTCTTCTAAATGGACATAGAATTAGCATGATTCCTAATAATTTATTTGTCAAACCATACATGAGTACATTGATCCATTTTATCACAGAAACCTCTCCTGGTAGGTGTAAATTAACAGAGACCTTCAAGTGATCATTTTGGAGAGAATTAGGCACTGGATAATGCTCAGCTTCAGATGGGGAACACACATTATTCTCAGGCACATAAATCTCAGTGATCTTCCAGAAGTTGTAGGTAATTAAAAGAAAATTATTTTCCAGTAAGAACAGAGTAATTGTAGATACAAATGCATAGTATCAGTGGCACCAGAGCTGGAAAAGATCATGCTAGGAAAAAACAAACAAACAAAAAAAAAACCTCAAGCATAGAGAAGAGAGTTTTGTGTGAAATCACACCACTAGCTGTAGGGATTTTGTAATTGATAGGTTTTGTGATAGTCAGTTATTATCAAAACTTTGAACTCCAGTAGGTTTTCCACAGTCCAGAGAAGGCTCCAGTTTTATGAGTAATACAACAACATTGACAGAACTCTTTGGGGAAAAAGAAGAAATGTCAAATTGGGTGAACAGGAGGGTTAGTATAAAGGAGCACATACGGAAGGAGTTAGGGGAGGAGTGAATGTAATCAAAACACACTGTACTTAAGTTCTCAATTAATTCATGAAATCATTTAAAAACCATCAAGAAAGCAGCCAGACATGGAAAAGCAAAGCCATCGAATATCTAATAGCAAATGGTCATCCTCAAAACTGTGCATAGGAGTACTATTATGTACACTGATCTGTTTGTAGTCAGAACATGTATATATATGTATAAACATATGTTTATGTATTGATAATTTTTTAAACAGTCCATAAGTTTGGAAGGGAGGAGGAAGAGTTATGTGACAACATTTGGAGGTAAGGAAGGAAAAGAGAAATACTCCAATTATATTACAATTTCAAAAATTTTAAAACAAGCATCCCACTGCAAAGTTTTTTAGCATAAGCTGCAAAGAAATGCTTTTCGATTTTGATATGTGAAACTGCTCACAAACGAGCATATATTTATAGTAGAGGAGAAAAATCCCTAACACCCAAATAGTAAAAGATAATATTCATACGATACATGAATTTTTGTCACATTATTAACATAAGAAATGTTTGGAGATTGGGGGTAATCTACTTTGACATATCTAGTCAACCACAATTTAAAGTCAATGGGATAGACAATTTCTTCATCTTATACATTTCTAGAGACTGTACCAATTTTAATTTGGAAGGATAAGATGTACCATGTATAACAGGATTTGTCAAATAGAAAAAAAAGGTTCACCTAGGCAAAAACCTAGCACTGAGTATGGGATGAGTTTGATGTCAACACACACATAGTAGAAGGTTAAGTTGTCCTTCCACAGATGATCTCTCACCAGCATGTGAGACCTGAGGCATGAGTGTGCTTGGACAAACACAAAAATTTAGGTAAAAATGCCTTGTAAAGTCTGTATTATGTGTAGTTCAATAGACTAAGTCATGTTGCCTCAAAAGAAAACTTACATTAATCTGGAAATTGATATATAATTTTATGTTTGTATATCATATCACCTGAATAGTTATAATAGTCCTAAAGTAAAATCTGTTTACCAATTTAGACCAAACAAAAACCAATGAAGTAAAGCAAAATCCCTGCCCACCACAGCTAATATGTTTTGTAATCTTGATAATTTAGATGATCATTTCTAGGAAAGTAAAAATTCTATGCATGAAAAGAGACAAATAAACTTAGAGAGCAGACATATTCCCTCTTTGAAAACATATTTGCACTCTCAAAGTGTAAGAAAGGATGTAATTAGAAGCCTTACAAAATAATTTTAGCTTTGAGAGAAAGACACTTCTTGTTCCCCAACTTGTATGAAAAAATTAGGAAAAGTATTGCACAATGGAAGACGTTGAGGGAGGAATGGAAAGGGAGAAAGACACACATATTACTCTTTTGTAGTAACAAAAATATTTCCCTACCACAAACTTAATTTTACTTCTGACTTAGTAAGAATCAACCCTAAATGGCCACAATCTTGTCATTGTGTCTTCTGACCACTTCCATGAAAATGAGATTAAAAACTTGTTAGAAAAGCAGGAAAGACATGTAAAAGAGAAAAATGCTTCTGGTAGTAAAATATTAGTAAATAATTAATTTAACTAAAAAACTTTGAAGACAGGCATAGCTGTTTTGACAACAAGAAACTATTGCCAACTTCTAAATCTGACACCCATCTGCTAAATCAGTGGTATCTAGCAGATGCAAACTTGTTGCTCTACCATCACATCTCTACATATTAACAACTTTTGGTGGAATCACCTCTTTTTACACGAGTACATATAGACTTCTAGACTGTCCTGAAGAGCCAGGTAAACTTTGATAAAACCATCCTCCCTCTGAGACCTAATATGAGAAACATGTGACTGTAAAGGCATGGCCAAGGAAGATCCAATATTTCAATTGTCATATTTGGAAACAAAAATCAATAAACAAACAAGCAACTTATTGTATCATCTTTGAGAATAGGCTATAAATGAAGAATAACATACAATCAAATAAGGAATTTTGGATTGGAAGACGGTTTTACACGAAAAAATTAAGAAGCATAGGAGTTTGAATACACATATCACCTGGGTCATTTGTAACATGAAATCTGAAACAGCATAAATGAATAACAACACTTACTGTATGTGATAGTCGATGTAAATGTTTGGCAGATAAGGATGTGGAACTTTGTTGCCTGTGAACACAGTATGAACTGGGAAAAATACACCAATGGTTACATCTCCTTCATGGTGAAAATCTTCTTTGATTCTGTAATAACACTCAGAGGAGTTGTAGGCATATGCATGATTGTGATTAAACAAGATCCTGATAATAATAACCAAAAGAAAACATCCCACCAACACACATGTCTGCTCAGACATAAGTCTGATAGATCCAGATCTCACAGTGTCCAGCAGGTTTATACTTAGCTCAAGTGTTTGTGACCATATGAGCTTTTAACTTTGTTGATGGGTGAGGCTGTCACAGTAACCCAGAGAGCTGTCACACTCTGAGCACTTTCTTATACCTCCTCCACTGCCACTGAGAATTCTGGAACTCTTTCTTCCCTTGGGCTATGCATCTGACGCCCTGTATTCAGGTGAAAAACAAGTTGGAAAATATGTTTATAGATTTTCTTCTGCACCCGTAGGCACCATGATTTCAGCTAAAAGAACAGGCAGTAAGAGCTCAGGGATGAACTCCTCTTTGGATAATTTGGTCACAAGAATGAAGCAAGAAACTTTTCATATGAAAACAACTGAGATTGGTGTTAACAGTCTACATCAGAGGATGACATTCCAAGTGTAGTGGGTAGAGAAAGGGTCAAAATCCCATGATGGACAGAACCCAGCAAAATGATTGAGACATCATGATTTTCCAAACCAAAGGAAGTCAGTGGATTCTGCCTTGTTTAGTGTCTGTGTCTCAGAGATTATTTGCTTCTATGATACATCTACATATAAATATTAATATAATGACATCTAGTAAAATTAGTTTATACCTAACTTTCAGAAAATTAATGATCTTACTAAAATATAAAATTTCAAATTGTCCAACTAACTGAGACATGAAGTTTCCTGTTTAGATTCTATGATTGAGCTACTGCACCTCTGCTGTCCTAGTTAATCCTCAGTAAATAATTGGGTAGATGTGTTGTTCTGATAAATACCTGTACCTAGTGCAGTGGGTTTACCAGTTATTTACCCTGTTCTGAGAACATGAGGATGATAGGAAATCCTTCTCTTTTCCCTATAAAGCATAATAATTTAACAGCCTCTCAATGTACTCTTCACCTAATAAACCAGATGAAGCTGTTATGATCATTGTTCTATTTCCTAGTTCACAGGATAAGTTAACACAGTGAAGGTCTTTTGTGTTATGTTGTATCAATGAGTGGATGCTCCAACACATTAATAAGTTCCCTAAAGAAAGGATGGAAGATTGGAGTGACTAAAAACCCACAGACAATTGTCTGAGGATTGATAACCATTATTATTCTCTTTCAGGCATGTGCATTAGAAGACAAACTGAAACATCTCAAAAAGACCAGGTGGCAGTGAAATTAGTAAAACCCTTCATTACGTGTGCTTCCCATCAGGAACATAGAAAGCAGGAGGAACTGCATTAACCAAACAGAATATTTAGATGCTGTGTAAATGTCTTCTAAGGGATTGCTATTTGTGCACAACACTATTTGGACTTTGTCACTTAAATCCTGTGATATGTTGGTTTTTTGTTTTAGCACATTATATCTTATTTTATATTTTGTTGTTACCTCTTAGAAGCTCATTCTTTTTAAATGAGAAACAGAAATCAAGTGGCTCTCCATATGATGTAAGAGTGGGAATGACTGGTATGAGTAGAGGGAAGGAAAAGTGATCAGGATATATTGAATGAGAAAAGAATCTGTTTTTAATAAAAGGAAGAAAATTAAAAAGAAGAAAGAAAAATTCTTTCAACTTAATGGACTAGATACTTATTCTTGTTATGAATTTGCTTATCCTGAGCATAATGTACATGTCAAAACTAACATTGAGTGCTTTAATGAGTGTCTTAAACACCGTCATGGTGTTTCAGACAGCATTGTTTCTTTGTGTGTGTGTGTGTGTGTGTGTGTGTGTGTGTGTGTGTGTGTTTATTTCTTTTTTCCCATTCAGTTTCTGCTCCCTCCCCTCTTCCCTGTTCCCCCAATAGACCAATCCAGTTCTCCTTCCCTGTTTCTCTCTAGATACTTGTGGGCCTCCCTGGATATCAGTCAGCCATGGTATATAAAGTTTCAGTAAGACTGGGCACTTCCTCTTCTATCAGTGCTAGAAGAGGCAATCAGAAGGAGGAACCAGGTAACAGAGTCAGACACAGCCCCTCATCTCACTGTTAGGAGTCACACAAGAAGACAAAGCTATACCACTGTAACACATATGCACAGAGTTTAGGTCAGTCCCATGTTGGAGAGAGAATTGGAATCTGGGGGCATTTCTTCTATGAGCTAGAAACCTAGAGAAATGGAAACTTCTAAGAATAGATGAGGGTGACCCTAGCCAAGTCTCTTAGCAATGCAGGATATGGAGACTAAACCAGTCATCTCCAGTAGCAAGGCACATCTTTTAGTGGAGAGACTAGAACACTAATAGAGCATTATTTCTTACAAAGGAACTCTCTTCACAAGAAGAGAATTACAACATTAGGCCCTTATTCCTGGAAACCACTAATTTAATATGTCCTCCACCATCCTTTATCAACAAGCATGGTGTAATGGTAACATAGCTTTTCAAAGGTAAGATACCATTTATGTGTGGTTTGCATAAAGGGCTGGGACAGTGCTTTCCAGAAGATGGTATATGCTTTGAATCCGGATGCAGTGTATTGTATGCTGTCTTTCTTAACCATCAGTTATGGGTCAATGAATTATAGTGTGGAAAATTGGAATGTTTCCACTCAACATTACCTCTTATGACCCAGGAAAAAAATGCCCACTGCTGCAGTGACTTTGTGGTTTGCTCTCCTAGAAATGTGCTGTCAGGAGCTGGAGTACTACTACCTGGAGACACAATAAATATTTCTTCAAATTCGAACCTGATATTTCACCCTGGTCAACTTGAGCTTTCAATGCTCTGATGTGAACGTGTTACTAAAGGATTAACAGTGCTAGGAGATGTGATTAGTCCATACTACTGAGGGTAAAATTGGTTGTTTTTCTAACATGAAGGAGTAGAAGATTATGTCTGGATTACCACAGAACCTTTAGGACTATGGTCTGTACTACTATGTCCTGTGATTAATGTCAGTGGGAAACTGAAACTAGAACTAATTCATATAGGATGATACAGAGGTCATGATTTTCAGAATGAAGTTAGAGATCACACATTCAGGGAAATTATCAAGACCTTCAAAGTTGCTTGGCTATTATGTGGGGAAATAAATAAAGAGGTAGTGGTGTAAGTTCATTATTACCAGCTAAGATCACATGAACAGCTGTGGAAATAAGGATTTTTTGTTAAGAACAACTTTTTGTGTATAAATAAGCATATATATCAGTATTTATGATTTAATTCAATATTTCTTATGGGTGAAGACAGTGATTGATATATTCATGGTTACTAAAGTTATGGGAAAAAAGTCTAAGTATTCCTCAAAGGACATCACCATCTACTTTTAAATGCATAATGAATTTGACATTGCATTTAAGATTGTTGTATCATATTAGTTGGAACATGTGACCTGGTTATTGTTTTTATAAGGAATTAAACATGACACAAAGAGTTCTGATTGTGTGTCATGTTGATGTAGGATAGATTTTGATTGGCTAACCTCTGTTTACAACTGTATTGCATCAGGAATAATCTAACAAGCTATTAGGAAAGCCTGCAACATATTTTCTTAATGAGATTACTGGAAGCAGAAAGACCTACCATAGACATGGGCATCATTTTCAGGTAAGAGACCACACAAAGTGTATAGGACAAAAAAATTTCCATTTTCAGAGATATATCCTCACTCATCTACCAAGTCAATCTCTACTGCTGCTCTGAAATTAGTTCATTGATATTAATTCCAGAATCTTTATAATTTCAAGACAAAATGACAATCAGCATCTCTCCAGGAATCTTCACAGGCTACAACAACAGATTTGGACTGCAGAGACATCTAGTCTCTTGAATTGAACTACTGGTCTTTCAGTCTCTCCAGTGTGAGATATCTATTTCCACTGCTGACCAGCCTAGAACACAACATGGAAACCTATCTCATAAATCCCATAAATATACACATATGTGTACTCATTCTGTATGCTGTCTTACTTTAAAGAATCCAGACTAATACAGTGCATTTTCTGTACCCTCATCCTCAACTGTGTAAGTAGTGGATATTTTAAGTTCTTAATAGCCTACTCACCAGACCTACTACTATTTGTTTTTTCATACAATGGTCTAAAATCTCTCTAAAAAAAGAAATAAATAGTACTATGTGTTTTTATAAGCTTCATACCCCATTACCTCTCATAAAGACAGAAGTAGTTAAAGAGAATACCTAACAGTTATTTTCTGCTGGACATACCTTTCTTTATTTGGATCCATGCACTGATGTATTTGTAAAATTCTGCTGCAATAATGAAATGCTTGTGGGCAGTGGTGACACATGCCTTTAAGCCCAGCACTCGAGAGACAGAGGCAGGCAGATCTTTATGAGTTTGAGGCCATCCTGGTCTACAGAGAGAGGTCCAGGAAAGGCACAAAGCTACACAGAGAAACCCTGTCTCAAAAAACCAAAAACAAAAAAATAATGAAATGCTTGATCTGCAGATATAAACATTACAGATGTGAATTTACTTAGTATGTTTATAGTCTGAGAACTCAAACATCATTGCAATGTCAAAGAAGTACTTGTCACCAATTCTTTTGGTAGATGTAATGCAAATGAATAGAGAGAGACACACACAGAAAGAAAGAAACAGAGTGAGAGAGACAGAGAGACAGAGAGAGACAGAGACAGAGACAGAGACAGAGAGACAGAGAGAGATGAAAGAAAAGAGAGTATTATTGAGCATAGTGAAATTTTTCATGTTATTTTAATTCTTTTTATATTTTTATAATGTAAAACAATTTTAAATTCAAATGTATTTCATTCATATTCTTCCCCTCTCTCACGTCCTTCAGATCTCTCTGTCCTCCAAATTCAAGTTCAGTCTCAAAAAACAAACAGAAGCTCAGTAAAAGAAAACACCCAAAACCCAAAAGAAGAAAATAAAACAACACCAGCAAAAAAAAAAAACCCCACCAAACTATAACCTAATAAAATCACACACTCAAAACTGTGGAGTTTATTATATATTGATCAACAGCTCCTGAACACGAGGTCTACCCTACAGTGGTTGATATACATACTGTCACTCTATAGGAGAAAACTCAATTTCCCTATCACAACAGGTTAAAAAAGAGTTCATATTTAATATTTGTGTTAGTGGAAAGGATTTTATTCATTCACTCATTCATTCATTCATTCATTCATTCAGTCCACCATCCATCCATTTACATAAAATGAAATAAAATGAGATCAAGCAAAACTGTCACATCAAATTTGGAGAAGACAAACTGAAAGAAGGTAAAGTGCCCCAGAGATGGCACAAGAATCAGAGACTCGATAGTTTTAAAATTTAGAAGTCTATTGAAAGCTTTTTGGTCCCTTGATAACCTTCACTCAGAGTTTCAGAAGAGATGCAGCCGGTGACTGATTAATCTGTGGGATACCCTAATAAATCTATATACACGAAATCCTTTCTTTAGTCCATACACTTTATCCTTTGGAGTCAGTTCCCTTTTTACACAGCTTCTTTTCTGCTCTCATAAATTGCTCCTTTCTTGCCTGATACTCTCTACCTCTTTCTGCTATTCCCTCTAAGTGCTATCTTAATTCCTTCGTCTTAGTTCTGTCCCACCTAGGTCTTTCTCATCTTGTTCTTATCCACCTAGTTCTTGGCATTTGGCTCTTCCTCATTTTCCATTTCATCCTTCTTGCTCTCCATCTAGTTCTCCAGTAAAATATTGTTCTCAAGTCTCTGATGTTTACAGTTATATATTCATTCAATAGCAATGCTCTGGCTAAGGCAAGGTCACCAGGCTTGAATTCCCTCAGGATCAAAAGGAGGGACAATAGGATCCACACCAAAGAGTAATAATTGCCAGCCACCATATGCAACACAAAAGGGAAGTGACTAATGGGGAATAGACTTAACTGAGGGCTAAATTCAGTTAATATCCGACCAAAAAGGATTGTATGTGTTCAACTATATTCTTAGAAGTAGTTAGTTAAAGTGTTAGGAGTCTATCACTGATAAATGAAAATAAAACTGCCATATTTTCCTTTGGCCCCCTATCTGTCCAAACTATCTTGGCTACTGTCATTTTCTGGCAGGGCAGGGGAGTGAACTCCTTGGGTGGGAAGTCTGAGTCAACTTGATGTACCTGTAAGTAGAAACCCTTTATTTCTGTGTTAATAGTTAAAGGGAGACCGAAAACTAGAGATAAGACTTTGGAAGGGGAGAAAGTTAAACTTAATTAGCACATCTGCTAGGCCTTCTCAAACAGATAGTCTGGATGCTTAAGTCTACTGATAAGATACTTTTGTCTGTCTGGGAATGGCCCTTGCCAGATGCTGCTAATGATGATAATTACAGAAAGGCCTGAAATTAGGGATCCTGACCGTGTTACTGCACAGAAGGTTATCTAAATATTCCTTTAGTAGAGGGGAAATTGTGCCCAATAAATGATGGAAAAGCTATAATAGCACATGGGAATTCATAGCAGGAAATGGCTAATAATCAAAAACCAATATCATCAAGACTCCTTGAGCCTTGGCCTCATCCTCTGGAAGAGTTCTTAACTCTTTTAGGTATTGCTTTGCCATAATCAGATAAATTTCTCCAGCACATATTTTTTCAGCTTGCAGCAGAAATCAAATAAAAACAATAAAAACTGGAAGCTACAATGCAATCAAGGGGACCTAGTGCAGACCTGTGCAAGCCCTGTGTATGCTTGTGTAGTAACTGTGAGTTCATATGAGTTTGATCATATGTTTAGAGTCATAAATTTTTCTCATCATTCTTCACTGGCTCTTACACTTTCTTCCCCCTCATACATGTGGTTACCTGAGCTCCAAGGGAAGGGATTTGATGGAGACATCCCATTTAGGGCTGAGTGTTAAAATGTCTCATTCTTTGCGTAATGTAAGGGGGGCATATATATTTGTTCCAGTCTGCTGCAGGAGGAAGCTTCTCTGATGATAGCTGAATAAGGCCCTGATCTGAGTATAACAGAGTATCATTAAGAGCTATTTTATCAATACATACATACATACATACACACAAACACACACACACACACACACACACACACACGTACACATATATATTCTTCATGTCTATAAATATATCGATAGGTAAAATGTAAAATATATTATATAAGAAAATTTTATTTAATTTCATGATTAGTCTTATATTATCTAATTAATATTATATATTGTATAATAAAAGACAAAATAAAATACATATTATTTTTTTCTTTTTTTAGGCCAGTATTATTTGCTTTTACTGTAGATCCCTAGGCAATCTAATCTCAGGATCTTGTTCATCCAGTCAGTGGTGGGTGTGGTTTGTGGAGTGAGCTTTAAGTCAAATCTCTTTAAAGCTGGTGACTCCCATAAGCATTGTGCCTTCATTACCTTAGCATATCTTGCAGGCAGCACACCATTGTAGATAAAGGGTATGTGACTAAATTTCTGTTTACACATCTCTTTTGGCAGCAAGCAGAGTGATTTTCTGTACAAAAGATGCCAAACAGTAAGGGTGAATATTCTACATAGGCACCTATCTCCATGCTCAATAAGTTAAGTAGGTGTTGTGTTCAGCAATGAGGCCTTGTTATCAGTTATCAGTTTAAAGAGAATAAACTTGTCTTGGCAATAGCCTGGGTTGTTTGGGGATTCCCATGGAGTCGCTTGGAACAAGAACTCAGTTAGATATAACCCAATCCTATTCTAAAATATTCATTTGGTGACAAGAGATGGCCATCCCTTTATATGACAACTTCCTTCTAATTCTCCTACATATATATACATGTATATATATGTATATATGGGATGTTTTAAAATATGAAGTTTCCATACCCAAACTACCCCTCAAATTGTCTTTAATTTTGGTTGTCTCTCCATGTGTTCTCTCCCACAACTCCCTCTCCCTTCCCACTCCTTACTTTGTCCTCCATTCCAGCTCATCTACCAAAAAATTATATACTGTAGAGAAAAAGCATGTTCAATTTTATATTTGTTTATCTATGCCAGAAAAGTATAATACATATGTCTTAAAGATTATGTATGTTCATAATTAACAATTTATCTTTATCAAATGATACTTAAGTTTTCATTCATATTAGTAACACAAGAAGGATGAATGTTGGTAAATCTGAAAGTTGACATGCATTTCCATTTGAAATATAAATATTTCAAAAATCAAAGGAAAAAACATCAAACTCTAAAGTATTTCATAAATACCTGAAGCAAATATTTATGCTTTTTATGCAGAAAGTTATTATTAAGAGGATATATATGTACACATATAAAAATACAAATCATCAAGGATATATTTCTATGATACATGTTTTGTATGATGCTATTAATGTAAGAAATGTCTTACTATAATGCACATTGAGATACCAAGCCAATCACATATTCAGTAATTGTAAGAGTAAATACTCTGTTTCATATCTATTGAAATTGACATTTTGAGGTTTGGAGGAAGAATATTAGCCAGCAGATATAAATATAATTACCATAAGGCTCACCAAGCTTGTTCAGCCAGTTGACGATCCTTCTGATGATTTTGAAGAGCTGAGTTTGATCCCAGCACACAAATCATGGTAGAAGAGAATCTACTTTTATTGTTATACACTGACCTGGACTTGAGAGACAGTACATAAATATGTGGAGAAAAATCAAACAAAAATAATGAATGTGACAAGTTTGAAAATACTTTACAATGTATATGACCACAATCCAAGTCACTGTGTACCTAAAAATTAATTACCTTAATTAAGAACCTTATATTTATTCATGTTATATATCTAACAGGTGCTTATATGTACCATTGAAACAATTGTAACAGCATGAAAATGAGTCCAATTAGAAAAATAAACCATACAAAGGTTAGCATAGTGGCTCCTGGCACTAGTGCACAACTTAGGGCATTTTGTAGTCATGATAATGATAAATATTCTTATGGATATAAAAAATTCAAAAAAAACAATTGGAGAGAAAGAGGAAAGAGAAAGAGACACACACACAGAGATGGTCAGGTATATATACTTGGAAAAGCACAAGGAGAAACTTGTGCACCACACAAACAAGGCGTACCACTGAAAAATACACATGCCACCTGAAAAAAACAGTTGGATTTCTGTTTATCTCAATCAACATTCCACATGACCTAGATACACATCTATTTTTATTTTTGGCACTGTTTAAAACATGTATCATATGCCTACTGAGATGTTACTGAATAAAGAAAATTCATCTTATATACATGTACTTGGATACACAGACTAACATGAAGATTTATTCACCTGTAAGGAAGTAAAAGTTCATAATAACTGCAGGAAAAAAATGGATAGAACTGGGGACCAGAGTAAAGCCAAATATACCATAATCTGAAAGTAAAACATCATACATATTTCATATCCATTATCTAGCATATATATTGGGATGATTCAGGATTAGATCCTCCATAATTTGAGAGTAAGACCCCATTGCTGAAGGCACCACATCCTCAATCAGAAGATATAGAGAAATCAAGTTTTTACCCATCTGAAAGTGGCATTTGCTCTGGTTTGATTTCATTGTGCTGGGAATCTATGAATCATCTAATAAAAGAAATACAGTCATCACATTCACCCAGCTGTGAAACATGATAGGTACAGTAACAACAGGCCTGTGTGGGGGTAAATGGACAGAAAGTTGTGTTTTTAACCAACCATTTTCTTATTGGATCTAAGGTCCATCCCAGGGTATGGAACACATGATTGGAAATATAAACATGACTAAATTTCTGTACCTAGATCAATCGTAGACTCTAGGGGAGAAATGAATGCTGGTATTCTGTCCAATTGACACAATATTAAAACAAGGAACAGTTAATGATTGATATACCATAGATTACTGCATCTCTCAATTCTCACCAGAGAAAGTCCTTTTTGAAGTAGATGACAGTTCAAACAGAATGTTGCAGACAATAGGAGACTGTGAAGCTCACAGCCATAGATGGGAAAAACAACATATTCATCCCCACTAAACATAGAGATCTTTGGTGAAGGTCTGTAGAAAGATTGTAAAAGCCAGAGAGTGTGGATAGACTGAGGGACACATTGTTTTCCAAAGACCACAGGGCAAGTGAACATATGAAGTTATAGTGATTGTGACAGTATTCATAAGACCTGTGAATGCTTAAGTGAGAAAAAAAAATTCTAGTATGGCACTGGGAGGTGGGCACAAAATCCCATATTTATTTTATTTTTATTTTAACCCTTTCTTTTTATAGAAAATAGATTCATTTCTCATACAATATATCCTGATTATAATTTCCCCTCCCTATAACTCCTGCTTGTTCCTTCTGACCTCTCCTCCTCCCTGGATCTATTCCCTTTTTGTCTTTCATTAGAAAAGAACAGGCTAGTAGGAGAAAACAACCAAACATGACAACCTAAAATATAGTAAGATGAAGCAAAAGCATCATATCCAAGTTCAACATAGAGTTACCTTGTTTGTTCCTGATTTTCGTGAAGTTATTATGATTTTCTCTCTATTTAAGTTCATGTTGGTGATGGGCTGGCTGTAAACTGCCTTTATCATGCTTAGGTATATCTCTTGTACCTCTGATTTCTCCAGTACTTCTTCCATAATGTGGTGTTGAATTTTGTCATAGGACTTTTCTGCACTCAATGAGATGATCCTGTGGGTTTTTTTCTTTCATTTCATTTATATGGTGGATTACATTTACTGATTTTCTTCTGTTGAAGCGTCCCTGCATCTCTAGGGTGAAACAGATGATCATGGTGAATGATCATTTTGATGTGTACTTGGATCCATTTGCTTGTAGTATATTGAAAATTTTGATCCATGTTCATGAGGGAAATTGCTTTGTAATAGTCTTTATTTGTTGGGTCCTTATTTGGTGTGGACAATGAGTTGGACAATGTTCCTCTTTTTACATTTTGTGAAATAATTTGAGGATTATTTATAATAGGTCTTCTTTGAAACTCTCTAATGAAATTCTGAGCTAAAACCATCTAGTCTTGAGGTTTTGTTTTGTTTTTTGTTTTTTTTTTGTTTTGGTTGGGAGAGCTCAAATGAGTGAGTGCTTCTATTACACAAAGAGTTATAGATTTTTAAAATTGTTTATCTGATCTTGGCTTAACTTTGGTAAGTGGTATATATTGAGAAAATTATCCATATCTTTTACATGTCCAAATTAAGTGGAGTCAATGTATTGAAAATATGTCCTTATGATTCTCTGGATTTCCCTGGTGTCTGTTATCATGTCCTCCTTTTCATTTTTAATTTTGCTATTTTGGAATTTTTTCTCACCAATTTTAATTACTTTGTACAAGGGTCTTTCAATCTTATTGGTTTTCTCAAGGGACCAACTCTTGTTTCATTGATTCTGGGATTCATATTTGTTTTTGTTTCTAATTTATGGATTTAAGTCCGAGTTCAGTTATTTCCTGATGTCTAATTTTGGGTGTGATTTCTTCCTTTTCTCTACAGATTTTGTGTGTGCTGCTATGTTAGTAGTATGAGATATCTCTACTTTTTTCATGTAGACATTTAGTGCTATGAACTGTCCTCTCAGAATTGCCTTCACTGTTTCCCATATCCATTTTGGGTATGCTTTGTATTCATTTTCATTCAATTTTAGAAAGTCTTTAATATCTGTCTTAACTCAGTTTTCATTCAATAACCATTCTCTAATTTCCATAGTTTGTAAACTTTCTCCTGTTTCTGTTGTTGTTGATTCTAGATATAACCATGGTGCTCAATTAGAATACAGGACACTGTTTCCATTCCTCTTATATATGTAGAGACATGCTTTGTATCTGAGCACATGGTCAATTTTGGAAAATTTTGATCAGCTGCTGTGAGGAAGATATTTTTTGTGCATGTTTGAGTGAAATGTTCAGAAAATAACTCTTAGGCCTATTTGGTTTTTAATGTCAGCAAGCTTCAGTATTTTTCTGCCAAATGTATGTCTGCATGGCAGGTCCCTTGATGAGAGTGGGGTATTGAAGTCTTCCACTATCTGGCGTTGAGCATCAATATTTCTAACTGTCACACCTACAAGGCGGGGCCAAGGGAGGACCCTGAAGACCTGAGATCTGGATGGGCCACCTAGCTCTGTTCCTGGACCCTTGAAGGTGGAGATTGACCAAGCAGAGCTCCGGAGAACACCGCTGGACTGCAATACACCTTCCCCAGACCCTGTGACCTACCTATCCCTTCATTTGTAAGTTACGCCACTAATAAACTTTCCTTTTAACTATGTGGAGTGGTCTTAATAATTTCACCAATATCTGGCGCTCATGTGGGGCAAATTCCAAAGGCCTGGGTGGCTCCCACACTCAGCTTCCTCCCCAGCTGGCTGGCACTTGAAGCTGCGGGTTACCACATACAGAATTCCATAAAACCAGGAAAAACCTACATGGTTCCATTCCTGAAAAGGAGCTAATCCCGTCACAGTTCTGTGGCAAGTTTAACCCCAGACCAGCGAAATCGCTGTAAGTGGAGCATTCCACCTCCTCCCTTGGCCAAGTAATCTTCAAACACTTCATAGACCTAGAAAATATGGCATTTAAATAACTTAGAATTCTATTGATGTGAGAGACACAATTGCTCCTGGCAGCACCAATTTGATCCCGACAGAATGTTGGGCTTCTAAGACATTTCCATTTGGAAGTTTGTCTTCTTGGCATAAAATGGCCTACCGAGCAAAGAACTCCCCGTGCCTCAACTGCTCACAGTACGAATGCTGTCCTTTCTGGACAAGCGGGACAAAAGGAAAGCGACCACAGTACTCTGCCAGACAGGGTAAGATGGTCTTTCAGAATTCCTGCTTCTGAAAATGGTCTGTCAGATACTCTAGGCCTGTAGCCAATTAGAATGCACCAACAATGCTGAGAAACATTAGGTGACTGTCCAGGCTGCCAGCTGTCTCAGTCTACTCTTGCAAGATTCCTGAATGTTGCTTGCATCCATCTACCATTTCTCAGGTACCATTATATTCCTTCTCAGGTCTTTGATGGGATTGAAGACTACCAGTTATAGTTACAACTTAGTGTGTGTGTAGTTTTATATATATATATAATATATATATATATATATCTTAGATAGAACATACTAAGTATTAGATTCAGGTTCTTTAGTATAGAACACCTTTTGGAATGGTCTTTGTAACATGCCATTTACCCATGCTCTAGACTTCTGGTTAGACACACACACAAAAAAAAAAATCTACTCTGGATTTTAGTATGTGTTTCTTGCTTGATATTGTTCGCATTGGTTGTAGTTCCATCTTATCTAGGTCATTATCACTCATTATTCCTGGACAATATTTGATAACCATTCCTTTGTATATAGTCTTGTATTAGGTTAGAACCTTCTTATTTAGACAAAAAGGGGGAGATGTAGTGGGTAGCCATTCCAGCTTTGATCTGGAAGTTCTAAGCCCCATTGAGGCTTCAGTAACTGTCACGCCTACAAGGTGGGGCCCAAGGGAGGACCCTAAAGATCCAAGATCCAGATGGGCCACTTGCTCTGTTCCTGGACCCTGGACGGTGGAGGCTGACCAAGCAGAGCTCCAGAGAGCACCACTGAACTGCAATACACCTTCCCCAGACCTTGCGACCTACGTATCCCTTCATTTGTAAGTTATGCCACTAATAAACTTTCCTTTTAACTACATGGAGTGGCCTTAATAATTTCATCAATATTTACAGTATAGTGATCTCAGTAATGTAAGAAGAACAGCATAAAACATGTTCATTCTTCCAAGTCTATGAGCAGATACACTTAAAATGTTAACGCTGAAGACACAAGAAACTGAGTTACTCCAATATAATTTAGTATATTTGATATACATCTTGTTTGAGGATAGTTGGAGGAGGGGACTGATTGGGTGGTGATGGATTTAGTATACAACCATTCCAGAGGTTCCATAAGGGTAGTGATTTATTGGTTTTCCAAACATAACAATGGCATATTTACTTCTGGTGTTATACTTCCTTATTGTATTCCTCACAGCTACAATTTTATTATTTCTTCTCTTGTGAGTATGGATTTGTTTGAGAATAGTATAGGTCAAAATCAAGTAACTGTGAGCATGGAGGTATTTTGAAGAAGAGCACAAACCTTGAAAAACCCATTATGTCAGGGACTTGCATAATGATGTATCTGTGTAATGAACCACACACCTAAAGATATCATGTGCATTATTCATTGGTCAGATGCCAAACAGTTCTCTTAGTAAATAGAAACCATATACTTGTAAAGGTATAGTTGATAGAAAAAAAAACCACATTACTTATTTCATAAAATGAACTTAAAATTAAGTACTAATACAAAGCTGAGCAAATCAAATTATTAACATTGAGCAAAATTGAAGACTGATTTTTATAACCCAGGCTGTGTGCAAAATCTGGCACATTATGACGTGAAGTCATGCATGCAATATTTGATACAGTTTTTCAGATATCATTTCATTCATGTACTTGCTAGACCTTGGTGCTGAGCTTGGCATTAAGTTACAAGCAATGCAGAACAGAAGGTAGAGTCCTCTTGTGCCTTCATTCATTCACGTAGTCTTCTCTGTCAACAGAGAACATTTTAAATCACTGAAAACATGATGTGCCTCCCTTGACAAGCACTGCTACCAACTCTTAGTGTCTGTGTTAGTTGTTGTTAATGGTCCTCACCAAAATCACAGAGGGAGATGGGCTCATGATCTAACATTAGCATCTCATTCACCTGCCTCCTCTGCACAGGTATAGTAATTCCTCTGAGGGACTTTCTAAAAGCTCACACTTGTACACAGATCTAGATGCTTCCTGTATATTCATCAAACACTTAAGTAGAGACATTGACAGAATACAGGTACAGTAATGAAATCCCTCAAAATCATCTCTAGGATTCTAGAAGTGGTGATTCAGCAACAGACTAATTGTTAAACAACACTCATTCCCGAGAAATAGGGTTTAATCAACACTTGGATTAAAGCACAGCTACAATGGTGGCTGAAGATTGCATTCAGTCAGGAGAATAGGGGTATAGGGCAGGTAGAGGAACTCATATTCTTTGCTGCCTGAACCATTTTGTCGTAATGTCTTGCTTAGTCTATGTTGCTATCATTAACCAACTTCAATCTCAAGTCTTATTTTTCTCATGTGTTTCCAGCTTTTGACATCAGCTTTCATCCATAAACTTTCATTAGCACACAGCTGTTTAAAAAAACTCACTAGCCAGGTGGTGATGGTCCATGCCTCTACCCAGCACTCAGGATGCAGAGACAGTTGGATGTCTGTGAGTTTGACAGCTAGGGCTGTTAAACAAATAAATCCTGTCTCAAAAAAAGGAAAAAAAAAAGATAAAAACCTCACTAAACTTTTTACCAGGATTGTTTTCTCCTTGCTGTTGATGTAGGGATGGATTCTGTTGATTTAGAATGCTTCAGTTAGGCAACTGTGATTGTGCAAACTCACCTCTCCTCAAAACTGCAATCATCTTTTCACATAGCACGGGACATACAGACTTCAGCAGCAAAAAACCTTGCTGAGAGATGTTTGCCACAAGTAATTGTGATCAAGAATAATTACAATCTTATTGATCCCATCTCTTAATGGCAACACTGTAAATGATGATCTGATAATTTCTTCATCATGGAAGGAAGACAAGATCACACAGGAGGTGAGAAAGAAATACTGAGTTATGACTTGTGAAGGATTGGCAGTGAGCTATGAGAGTTCAATTGCAGTCTTTTCTCCACCAAGGAAACAGATTTAGTTATTTCCCACTTATTATCCCTAAGAGACTCAATCATTTAGTAAAGAGAAATGATATGAGACAAATGAGTGAGGAAGATTTTCGTAGATCATAAGAAAGTGGCATTAAATTCATACTGACTGTTATTTTTTTCCCTCTGCTCAATCACACTCTGACACTATTACCTGCCTGTGTCTCATGGTCAAAGAATAGTCATATTTTGTAGTAAATGGTGGTTTATTTATATTGTTATTGGTCATATGGAAAAAAACCAAGAATAAGTAGAGAAGAAATACTGGAGGTTCTCAAAGCTCCTGGCAAATGACAGCCTCAAGAGCAGAGGCTGTGACAGGGAACTCTACCATGTCTGTAGCTGTCAGACACACCACTGCTGCCCAAATCTGTTCACAATTACAGATGGAGACCACATAAGAGTCCTTTAAAGAAAACTCTCAAGGACAGTATTTAGTTTGAGATAGAATGAGAAGGAACATTCAGAGACAGGGACATTTGTCTTCCTGATGACAGCCATCTGACTGGGGGATGGGGAAATCTCAAAAATTTTTGCCTTGCATTCAACTAATACAGAGGAAAATAAACATTGTGTTTTAATTTTGTTTTTATTTTTTTTCCTTTTAGTCTTGTTTTTCATCTAACAAGATCTCTCTGTGCTGTTCATTAATCTATTAAATAGCTGCAATTTCTGTTAGCATATTCCATTTTTTTCATTTCTTTTCATGTTTTATACATTAATATACACTCAAATCTTCTCTTGAAAAAGGTTTTATGCTCTTTTTCTGTTTATATTCTTATTACCTTTATTTCTTTGTTTAGGGGATATGCTTTCTTTTAAGCATTTGGAGGTTACAGGGCAACTGGTCTATTCATCCCACATGAGGGTCACCAGAATTGAACACATGATCATGTTGATGATTGATTCATGAGTAAGTTTTGCTGTTTTCCTCTTTATGTTTTTGTTTTTTGGAGTTTTTTTTTTTTTGGTTTTTTTAGGACACTCTTCAAAGCATGGGTGGCAGAAGTCAGCAGAGGACAGATCCAGTCTTGGACTTTTTCGATAAGACCATTTTTATGATGCTTCTTCAGTCTTCTATAATTGCTTATACCTTTTGGAATAATTGTGACAGATCATATATTTGTAGGAATTTGTCTACTTCTATATCTTCCACTTTTTATAATAGAAATTTTAAGCTGTTTCCTAATTATTCACTAGATTTTATGGGACCTGCTATGAAACCTGTTTTCACGGCAAATTTTATACTCCTTGTTCTTACTTTTCCTTCAGTTTTACAAATGGCTTCTCTTGGTGCAGTAATCTGGGTTCAAAGTTGTCCCCTTATCTTTTTATTTATTAACTTATTCATCTTGAGACAAGGTCTCTCTATGTAACCCTAGCAGCCCTCAACTTTTCTCATAGAACAGGCTGTCCTTCAGATTATAGAGGTCCACCTGTCTCTGCCTTCACAGTGCTTGGATTAAAACAATGGCCTCCTTAAGGATTAAAATACATTTTTTTCATGCTATGCTGATAAGTAGATGCCAATGAGAAGTGTGATATCCCTCTTTTGTGTTTAAACTTTCAGAATATCATTTTCCTTTATATCTTGTTATTTGTTTTATTCTTGCTCCTTCTTTCCTCCCAGATTTCTCCTTCTATATATTCTTACTGCCTGCAAGCCCCACCTATCCTTTCTCCTGCCTTGCTATTGGCCATTCAGTTCTATATTAGACCATCGGGTGATTTAAACAGACAAAGAATCACAGCTTCACTGTTAAACAAAGGCAACATAAACAAAAGTAACACAACTTAAAATAATATTCCCCAACACTGGGGTATGGTTTTATGTGGAAAAGTTTTCCTTTTGTGCTGTGGTTCCTCTTTATGCTACTGACAGTTTTCTTTGTGATGCATAAGAGTTTTCTCTTTCTGTCTCTATTTTCTCAGGTATTTCCATACTACTCAGGAAGTCATTGCCTTTACATTAACACTGAAATGAATCTGTTTCCATAATAATTTTAATTTATTGTTTTATGTTACGTTGTTTCATCATCCAAAGTTGAGTTGTTCACAAGGTAATTGGTAAGGACACAGTCACACACAGTGCAGGTGGACACTGACTTTTATAGCATCTTCTCTTTTAAAGATTCTCTTTTCTGAAGAAGCATTGGTTAGATTCCTTATAAGAATCCCATAGGTGCACACAATTGGGCCTTTGCTTTGTGAACTCCTACCATGCAACATTTATTTATTTATCTCTTCTTATTGCACCTTCAAGGATTATTTTTATTAACTAATTTTCCTATGCATCTAAACATGGTATGTTTGATTTTAAGTAATATGGTAACTTTGTTACTGACTTTTATGCTCAAGTTTGATTTGAATGTTTGGGGAACTGCCTTATAAGTTTTGGACTAATTTTCTGTATTTCTGAGAAGACTAACACAGGAATTTCTATAGAGATTGGATTCAACTCACTGTAATGTAGCCATGAGAACTGTATGATACTGATGCATAATGAAAAAGGGCAGTCTTTGCACATACTAGTTTTGTCTGCAATCTCTGTGTTCAATGTTTCGTAGTTACCATTAAGAAGTCTTTTAACTCCTTGTGTAAGCTATTTGGGTTTTTTAGGCTTTTTGACAATAACATGAGTGGTGATGGTTTGGTCTTGGTTTTGTTGTGTTTTATGTTGTCATCCTGTTTCTTCTTAATAATTTTTCCTTGCAGATTTTTTCTTTTCATTTTTCTTTTTTTTCCTTTTTTTGTTTGTTTGTTTTTATTAAGAAATGTTTTATTCATTTTACATACCAACCACAGATCCCCCTCTCTTCCCTCCTCCCAGCCTCCTATTCCCTCCTTTGACAAGGCAAGGCCTCCCATGACAAGTCGGCAAAGTCAGGTACATTCACTTGAGGCACCTTCCCCTGCATCAAGGCTGTGCATGGTGTCTTGCCATAGGTAGTGGGCTCCAAAAAGCCAGCTCATGCACCAGGGATAGATCCTGATCCCACTGCCAAGGGCCTCTTAAGCAGATCAAGACATAAAACTGTCTCAATTATGAATATTTTTCCTTTTTTTAAAACAAACTTTTTATCTCTTCAGTTTGTCACTTTCCTTTTCAGACAGGTTTTCTTTGTATTTACTTATTCATTTGACCTTTCAATTGATAACATATTCCTCATCTTAAACATACTCTTAATACAAAGTAGAGGTTTGTAAATGTTCATCTTGTTGACCTGGAAATCAGATACTTACATTCCCTCAGATTCTCCTTTGTAAAATTCTTGTTTTGATTTCCTTTACTGTTGCAGGCTGACATTGCTCCACTACAATTAAGGACCATCTTGCATTGGAAATTGTGGTCTTGTTGTGTTCTGTGAAGCTATGTGACACTATGTGCTTATAAAATGTCATTTTCTGTGACTTTGTACATGCAAGTTATTTAGAAGATGTAGCATCTTAAATGCTTATCTTCCAACATTGCTAAATGGAATAGGAAAAGTGAGGGCTAAAACAAGAAAAGAGGAAAGTGCTCTGCAGGTCCTGTAGTGGTGAGGGGTCATGTGACATGTTGGCACTCTATCTTTTTTTCACCACCTCTATGAGTAAAGGAAATAGATTGATGATAGACCTTCAACATGTACATAAAGATTTCTCATATCTGAACATGATTTCTGTAGATAATCACAGGGTATTCCTGTAACAGTAATCAGCCTCAAGTCATGAGATTAATTCAGTAGATGGGTGTACATTAATGTGTAAAGGGGTGCAGACAGAACAAAGGCAGCAATAATTCACAATTTAAACTTGCTTCCAGAAGTTTCTATAACTCCAGGATCAGGATACTAAATAGTTATCACAGTCAACTTAATCTCTAGGAGAAGTCATAGCCCAGCTGATTCTGACCACACAGTCTTTACTTCTAATATTTTGTATGTCTACTTTTACACATGCAAGAGCAAATGTACATTTTTTTTTTGCGTGTTCCTATTTTGAACAGGTATGTGATGTTAGCTTTCTGGTTTTCTAAATCTCTATATTCTTCTCTGAGGCAAAGTGTTTCAAAAATCCCAGCATGCATAGCCAGTCTGTGTTGTTCACAGGCTAGCCAGTGATTTCAAGGAATGATCTTGCCTCTTTCCTCCAGTAGTAGGATTGTAGACCTCCACCATCACTCTTGGGTTTTCATAGATGCTGAGGCTCTAATCACTAATCCTTATGTTTAGGTAGTAGGTACTTCATTCACTGAGCCACCTCCCAGGCCCCCTTATTCCACGTACAATTTCAACAAGAGGATCTACTACTGAAGTGTTTGCTTTTATAACGGCGTAAAAATTCTATGTTATTATACTGTAGAAGGCATGAGATCCTTGTGCTCACAGATAAGCTCTTGGGATTCCAGGAATGCTAAACATGCACGGTTGACTCTTCAAGGAAAGAGATATATGTAACTTGTTTTCTACTAAGAATGCTGTGACTGGATGTAATTAATAGTATGGAGACCTGTGCTATCTGTGGGGCCAGGCCACACCTCAATTCCCCAGAGTACTTTGCTTATCCAAGACACTTCATTCCTAGGCTTTCAAGCATTGTTTCTCAGTCAATAGACTCTATCTTTGTAGGAGATGTCACATGCACTTTGCAATAGCCTAGATGTTATCTCTAGGACCAGGACACACCTAACTCCCACAGACTTTTATGCCTATTTCAATTCCTCTCTTTAGACCTTATGCTTAGGATTGTTTCTCAGTTAATAGAACCCACCTTTGTGGAAGAGATCATATGTACTTTGTAAAATGTTTCAATGTTAATGTGTCTTAAATCTTGTTGTACACATGGTAATAAATTAATTATTATATGAAAACCTTTCCCCAAATTTGTACTGTGCTTAAACATGCCTAAAGTAAACTGCCCAGTGATATACTCTAGAAATTTGAGTCAAGAGTGGATAATGAGTTATATTGAACTGGATTTGCTTCTTGCCTCAAGTGCATCTTACTTTATAGGCCCTGGTGTTTGCAAACAACCCCACTATATCCCTTGAGGGAAAACTTGAATTCATGTGCACAAAACTGGATTTGTACATCAGCATAACAATGTATAAATTTAGTGAAACTGTCAATGTTAAATCCCATAAGCAACATATGAACAATCAGGAAAATTAAAAGTACTTCAAATTTTAAATATCTAGTATAACAGAATTCATACAGATGTATTCTACAACTTTAAATATAATCAGTTACATTTGGTATATGCTGGGAAATGTCATATGTCACCACTCATTGTTTAGTTACAAGAGAAGCATCAGGCGGCACATTTGAGATTGAAGATATTGTTCTTACATTTATAATCTGCATGCAGACTTTGGTTTACTTTGGGAAATTCATTGAACAAAGAATGTCTGACTTGTTTATAAAAACCATTTTTAAGATACAACTCAGTGTTTAAACCCAAGGTGTTAGAAATGAAACATAATAAAGTGTTGATTCCTAATAGAAAGTGGGACAGAGAGTGTAGAACACAATTGGACTTTCAGAATAAGGTTTTAAACATAGAATGTGGAATTATTAAAAGGCATTAACAATAAAATAAATAGATGGAATTTGAAGAAGTATAAAAAACAGACATTAGATCATAAGTTTTCTAT
Source organism: Peromyscus aztecus (assembly GCA_902168405.1). Taxonomy (NCBI): domain Eukaryota; kingdom Metazoa; phylum Chordata; class Mammalia; order Rodentia; family Cricetidae; genus Peromyscus; species Peromyscus aztecus. The sequence continues at coordinate 63,455 of CABHPQ010144035.1, forward strand.
CTGATTCCATTGCTATATAAAACATGATAATTTCCAGTTGCTCCTATCAAATACTGTTTGAAAGCACTCAAATGGATGGAGCTCTCCAAAAATACAGATAATGATAAAAGAGTAGAATCAGGAAAAGGAGAAGTAAGTTTTATTTAACAAGCTAATCACCAAACATACCAAGAAAACATGAACATATTTAGTCTTGTTAGTCTCTTTTCATGGTCACAGTAACTTTTTTTTCCCCAGAAATCTAAATTTTGCAATTGTATTTTTTATTTAGCCTTTGTAGATTACAATATGACACCAATAACTTGACAAATACATTGCATGATGTAGGGTAAACACAATCTGAGTAAGTGTTTTTATGCACTTACTTAAATACAAATGCATAAAAGCACATACACATATTACAATACAGAAGTTTATAAATGCATAACAATGTTCTTGTGTTTTTTGTCCACAATGTGCATACCATTCCAAGGCATAAGGGATTTTAAAAAATCCATATATGGTACTTCAGTTCATGTTTTTAATCATATCAGGTTCCTATATATTTCTCATCCAGGGAACCCAGTGGTTGGATGCTAAGGAATTGTGGTACATGAGCAGAAAGTGACTCACAGTTGGGAAACACCGAGAGATGACTATGGTTGTGCTTGCCAGGAACAATTATTCAAGAACACCAGAAACAGTTGAAAGAGGCAGGTGATTATATAAAAGAAGACAAAGGTACTCACCTGAAGGATAGTTTTGATAGCCTTGGAGTCAGTGGAAGATCTTGGGGAATTTTTGTTATGGGCATGTGTTGCATTCTCTACTTGTGCCTGTACAAGGTAAGAACAGTTAATATGCTGGCCCAGACTATGAGGCCCCCATACACAGCACCAGTGAGAGGCAGGAGCACACTGCAGGATTTGGCCAATTTTGTCAAGACAAACAAAGCATTATCCAAAGTCTTGTATACTTGTCATGCTTCTATCTCCCAATGTTCAAGTCATGTAGAGGAGATTAGAAATACTAATGGGGACTTTCAGAATGCAACAAAAACCTAGGAAGAAGTCACTGTGCTTGAATGTTTTGTCTTGAATCTCTGCCCACCTGGAGTTGCCATGGCTGATGGTCTAGGCCTGGAAGATACTCACAAAGCTGCTGCTGTAAAGACATGCATCCCTGTCCATTTTGTGATGGTATAAGAGGAGCTTGTATCCAAAATTACAAAAACTTTCAGCCCAAAATCTGCCATGGTCTAGGGCACTCCTATACACAGAAGAGTTAAGAAACTGGCTACAATCAAATAGTTCAGAATCCAGTCTGTGGAGTTCAGCTTGTACCTTGTGAAGTAAAGCAGTAAGTAATTGTAGAAGACAGAAGAGTTGCCCAGAAGTTCAAATGTAGTCTGTGATAGGAAGATCATTCCTAGAGCCAGATTCATACCTGTCATCCTGTCATTTCCTGATTTCTGAACCTGAGGATCATGCAGGGGAACATGAGGCATGGGCTGAATTTCTGTCCCAACAAAATTCCACATTCTCTGTCCACAAAAGCTCCGCTAGAAACAATGGTTATTTGAGAAGTTGGGAAGGTTTGAAGATGTTTATGTGAGTTTTAAAGCATGCACCCTTCACACAGAGCTGCTTCAGAGACAGGAGACTTGATAACTCCTGAACTATTGCATCTGTGAGCAGAGCATAAAAGTGACTTTACCAAGCACAGAGGAAACGACTTTGGCAGAGAGGGGTTATGGATTTGTAAACACATGCTCTGATTATAGGAACAGCAAGGACTTGAACCTGGCTGAATGGCAATAGAGAAAACATGGAAAGATACAGTGCAGTTCCCTGACTGCTGCTCAGGTGACTTCTTCAAACATGGCAGTGCAGTGTTTCCTTTGTGCTTACACATAGCTGCTCACCCTACAATGTTGCTGCTTTGACCTCGTTTTTGCATCATGTGTTCACATGAATGTAAAGTTCTATTTTCAGGTCAATATAAATTATGAGTGAATATTTCCACACACTATTATGTGAAAGTAACTTGCCCCATAGTGAATCTTGCCCAACTTTGAGTTAATGCCTCTATAATTGTATGGTTTCAGAGATCCTCTCCTGGATCCATGGGAGGAACATAAATGTAATATGTCACAGAACTGTTAAAAAACCATGTTATTTATTTTGGACAAAAAACACAAATACATTTAAATATTGTGTGATATAGAAATAATCTATCACCAGCCTCAGATCACATACCTAAATCCTGATGAATACCAGCAAAATATAAAATTATTGGCTATTAATGTAAGAGTGGAGAAAATTTTAATGTAGAAGATGTGCATGCAACAATGTTGTGTGAAAAAAATGAAAATTAGTTGTCTAAACTGGGAATAGTTCAAGTGTGGATTTTATTAGATGATTGCTTAGGATCATTTCAAGTTTACAGATGAAATTTAGGATGACAAAAAATCTTCCACTACCATTTTCTATATATCCAGATGCATCACTTTCAAATTTTTACACCACAATGCTTTAATTTCCATGTGATTTCAATATTTTGAAAACCGACTGAAGGACACATCTCTAACAGCTGACATCAGGTAGACAGTATTTCCTTAACTCTCCTTACATACATTTACAGAGAAAATGACCTAAGGGACCCTATACCATGCACATTTGTTGAAGAGATTCAAACATTGTCTCCATTTGTTTTGTTTTACTTAAACTGATGTAAAAACATCTTTCCATTAACACGTGGACACATCTTTCCATTAATCATATGGGAAATAATTCATTAATCTTAGAAATTAGTGCTAGTTCTTATTCCAAGTAGAAAGTCATTATGCATATTACCAATGCCAATAAAAATATATTTCATAATTCTTATAATGCTAGTTAAGTAGAAGATTATTAACATAATATTGTGTGTCCACATGTATTTGTTTTCTTACACTTTTCTTTTGTATAACTTAAAACATTTAATCAGCAATTACAGCATATAGCAAGGGTATAATGGGAAGGTTGGGATATGTGAAATTTTTATTCTAATCACTACATTTTCATTCAGTCATACATCTATCACCATTCTGCAAATGAGGCTAAGGGCAACCAAATATGTACTTTATTATTAAACAATATAGATTATGAACATGTTCATCTTCCTTTGTTCTCATTCACACTCTTCATAACTAAAAGATTAAATCCTTTAAGGAGATTGGGAGACAACCTTAAACTACTGTTTTCTTTACCCCATGAATTTGTCACTATAGAATGTATTAAATATTTGCAGAATCAGCAATGTAAAGTATCTAGAACCCCATGTCTCTTTTCTGACTGACTCTATTCCTCAGGGGTGTCTCTCTTTCCTTGATAATTTTGACGTACACATAGGTTCTATCTCCACTACCCTTTTGATAGAGTCAGTTACCCACACTTTTGACCCAGAATTTCCCTTACAAACTCTACTTTGCACAATGCAATATGAAGCACATACACTATGTTTTTTTTCTGAGTTACTGATCTCACTTCCATAGTCTTTCTGCCTAGGACGTGTGTTATATGGAAGCAGCCAATGTCTGAGATATGGCTGTGAGGTTCCATATCCTCTGCCCACCTCAGTCCTGCAATTATCATCTCTCGTGTGAGGACAGCAAGTGTGCAGCTATGAGGAGCCCAGTGTCGGGACCAGCTGACCTGTTTAACAGTACCAGAATATATGAGGGGTTGGCTGGGGGGAGGGGGGCGGGGCAGGAGGGGGGAGAATGGGGGAATCCATGGCTGATATGTAAAGTTGAATTATATTGGAAAATAAAATAAAATAAAATAAAATAAATTTAAAAAAAAAAGAAAAGACAAGAGACAGAATATAGAATAAGAAGGGCTCTCAGTGAACACTGTAGCAGTCCCTAATTTATTTTTCATAGTCATTTTATACCCAAAGCAATAGGGGCAAAAGATCTTTTAAACATCGTTCAAGGAACAAACCAGTGTCAACACCTCTTTAGTTCTCAAAACATCTACTAACCACACTTTGGTCCTCTTATTTGGACTTGAGGAGCAAGACATCTAATAACCATGCCTTTGTCTAAGCATCCTGCTATTCAGCCTTGAGGAGGAAAAACAAACTGGAACTCTCTGGTCTTAAGACAAGATGGAAACAAACCACAAACTTGAGTCACTGTGGACTCTCACAATTCCATTTTTTTTTTATTTTCTAGAGGTCCCCCGACTCCTCAGATGACTTTGCATGTCTTAGGTTGCCTTTTTTCAACCAACCAGTCTTACCCATCCTTGGCACAATAATTCCACGATTCATGCCCTGTCTTGGGTTGAAAAGTAGTGAAAAGGACTTAAGTCTTTTTGACTGCCAGGCTCTGCCAAATTTCAAGGGAGGGTGCATAGCTTGATTCCATGTAGTTCTGAACCAACTTTCCACTGGAAGTTCACAAGTAACTTGATAATAATAGACAAGCAAATTATGCCTAGTAATACACATGTTCCTATGGCTGCAATACCTCATAATAAGGGAGTAAAGGATGACAAAGATGGAATGGCCATTTATATTGGTTCAGGATGTCTTCAGCAGTTTTAGCTGCATCAAAATACAACTTTATCTTTGTAACCTCATCAAATCTAAGGACACATAAGCACCATGCCAAATTCCTCTCAGATGATCTCTAACCTTTTCCCATCCAGTAGAACTTTCATTGTGAACAGAAGAGGTTACAAACATTCTCAAGTTAGCATCATAATTCTAGTATGATCATTAACAATGAACACAATATTGGTTAAGTTACAATTCTCATAACCTACTTTAAAAAGAGGGTACATTAACACAAGTTAACATTTACACATTCAAGAGACAGGAAAATGTTCTTGTGGTGGGTGTGGTAGGAGTAACTCCATAATTATGAACCTACTTTTTCCCCTTTCCTAAAATTCAATGCATTGCTGTCAACAATTTGCAAAGCTACCTTTGAACTGTGCTTGTCCCTAAGTACCAAATATCATCACCAAAACCTTTATGCCACCCTTCCTCATCAATTTGGAGGATCTCTTCAGTACCTCCAATTTGGTTTCCTTACCAGTCTAGCACATATCTCTGAATTCCAGTTATATTTTACTGAAGAGGTTCTTTAGCCACCCATTGCCTCTATAATAGTGCACAATTGCTCCAATTAATCTCTTTCCCACAGATGGGAATTCTCTGAGGTACCTGTTGTCCAGGCCTTGTATTTCCTCTGGGTAACAGCAGATGCACACTATACTGGAAACAGTGACCTCTGCTTTCTAAGATATAGTATGGACAAATGGAAAAGCATCCAGTCACAGGTTCATTTTTGAAAAAACAGATATATGTTCTTCAGCCATATAAAGAATAATTAAAACTCACAGAAGTCTGGGAAATTTATGCAGCAAGTTTGTCAAGAAGCAGAGAATCATAACCACCACCATAATCTGTGGTGTTTTATTTTGTCCCCCAATATAATGTGTCTCCCAGTAAAATAAGATTTGCCTGGAGATCAGAGGAAAAAGGCAGCCACTATATAAAAGTCACACAATAGTAGCACATACCTTTAATCCCATCACTTGGGAGGCAGGGATCTGTCTGAATCTATGTGAGCTCAAGGCCATACTGGGAAGAGAGCCAGGCATGGTGGCACATGCCTTAAATTCAAACACTAGTTAACTGTTAGAGACCAAGACTCCGGGCAGCTGTATCACTTTCTCTGAGTTATCAAACTTCGTAAATTCAGATACCTGGCACAGTCGACTTCAGGATTTACGATTAGGCAAAACCCCCTGAAACATGTGTTAATTAACTCACAGTAGGGGCCTGGTACCACTCAACCACAGGATTTATGATTAAGGTAAACACTCTAAAACAGATGCTAATCAGCCAGCTGCAGGGCCTGGGACCAAAGCGACCTCACTCTGACCAGCCCTCAGGAATTTACACTCTTCATTCCTTGTCTTCCCTGCTTCCCTTCCCCCGCCGGAAAGCCCTCTATAAGCCTCAGAATCAATTTAATAAACGGAGCCTTGACGACTCAGACTGACTCTTGTCAATTATTATTATTATTCGCTTGGCTCCCTTCTCTTCTCCCCCTTTGGCTTTCAGGTGTTTCCTGGCCCAAGACCCACAAATAACTGGACCCGCAGGCCGGGAAAGTTAACCATGGAGGTTTGGAAGTCTGTACATACAGACAGGAAGTGACAGAGCTGGGCAGGAAGAGGGAGGGGTATAGCTGGACAGAGAGAGCAAATAAGATGGCAGAACAGCAAGGCATATAGGCATGGGTAGATAGAAAGTCTCATCTTTTGGAAGCTGCACAGTTGATAACGTAAATTTTGCTGTGGCTTTCTCTATTTCCCTGCTCTCTCAGGTTTTCCCATATATCTGGTTCTGAGTTTTTTCTTTGATAAGATTGTGTAGAAACTCATCTACAGTAATCTCCTTTCTTTTTCACAATACAGGATGCAATATTGATGGAACAGGAAATTGGGTTTAGTAAATCTCACTCCAATTCCTCTGGGGGAGCATCATCAGCAAACTTCATCTGTGACAGCATTCCTCTGTTCCACACACCACAGCAAATGCTCAGGCAGCCAATGAACTTCATTTTCTTCCTGTTAAAAAACACACACATGCCCTCGGCTCCATATCAAAACAGGGTCAGAGACCTTCCGTAACCTAGTGCAAGGATCCTTCCATTTCACCTGAGCAAAAGTTGCCTGAGTTCCATTATTCCAAAATCTATGCGTGGCAGATTGCTCAAGGGAATCCACATCGAAAAAAACTTAAAGAGGGCATGATTCAGTGCATTATGTGGTGACTGAGGCTATAAATCCAAAGTTTTAGCTTTTTGAAGTTGTATGTTAAGCCTGTCATGGGCTTATTGAACAATACCTTGTTCTTGAGGATTATATTATATTATGCCTGTTTATTCTCAATTTTCCATTGGTATTAAAATTATTGAAATGTTTTACTAATATATCCCAAACCATTATCCATTTTTATAATTTTCGGAATCTACATATATGAAAAACATTTTAAGCTATGAGTTATCACATGCTTGGTGGCTTCCCCAATTTGTCCGATGGTCATCAAAAGTCTTGAATAGGTATTGACTGCCACATGGACATATTTTAATTTGACAAATTCTGTAACATTAGTAACATCTAATTGCCATAAATTATTGAGAAGGAGGCCTTGATGATTTACCCATATAGGAGGTATAGGAAAATACTGTGGGCACACATGGCATTGCTTAACAATCTGAGAAGCATCTTTCCTGATAGGGACAAACAGTTTTCTTAAACTTCTGCTATTCTGATGATGAAGGGTATGTGACTATTGATACAATTCTACCAGAGACAAGGCAATCATCTGTATTAATTTATCAGCTGATATATTACCATCAACTAGTGGACCAAGGATGTTGGAATGAGCCCTAATATGACCCCCAAAGTATGGCAAGTTTCTTTGACTAATAACATCTTGTATTTGCTGAAACAGCATCCTCACCTGACCCCAAAGCAGGGAACAGTCTCTATAACTTGAAGGGCTCTAGAAATAATGACTAACAGTATACAAATTAAAGGTGATATTTACAAAAAGCTGGAAAACCATAGCTACAGCTCACAATTCTACTATCTGAGCTGAAGTTGGAGCTGTTTATACTACATAAACTTTGCCATTAATAACATAAGCAGCTCTTTCATTGGAGATTTTTCTCTTCCAAAATATAACCTAGAATCTATCCAGCTTTTCTGTACTAAATAAGCTACTGCTTCATAATAAGAGTACAACACTTGGGCTAGGGGAAACAGATAGATGCAACCACGCTAATGACCTATTTTGCCATAACACAGATGTTGATGTATGTTGTGTAGGAAGCACACAGTTTTCCTATAGTTTCCCGTAGTCAACATAGCATACTTGCTGATGCTGAATGGCATGCTCCATCTGAGCCAGTACTTGCCTAGCAGCATCCATAAGATATCTAGGGAAATTAGGATCACTATTCCCTTTAAGAATCTCATGGAGGGGCTGAAGATCTCCCATAGACAACTTCAAATAGGGTCATAGCAAAATTCTTCAACATCTTCCCCTGTGCTAGTTGCTTCTTTAAAACTACCTTGCAGAGGAGATGCATGACTAAGGGTGAGGGTTTGCCATGTTTCATAAGGCATTTGTGCCATAGCAGTCAAAGACACAACTTTTCTACTCTAATTAATAGCCCCCAGGTAGTAGAAAGAGAAGTGTTCTTCTGAGCAGAGAAGACCTGCAGAGTCTCCATTTTTTTTTTTGTGAAAGGGAAACTCCTAAATTTCTTAAGTCCTTCAGCTCCTTCTTAATCTCATCACAAAATCTCTGCTTTTCAACATATGTGGTCAAAAGCAGAGGAGGTGAAAAATCATTATGCTAGTTATGACTTCTTCCTCAAGCTCAGCTTCATCACCAGTATTGAACTGATCACCATCAAACAATTTTGTAAAGGAGTCTGTGTCTAGTGACTCCTTTGGAGTCATGGAGCATTTTGTTTCACTTTTAAACATTTCAGGGGGAAATACCTTCTGTTGTTCATGGCACAAATTAAAAGTGTCCCTGATAAGTGCCCACAGAATAATTGTATCCTTTGTGACCTTCCCAGGACCATGCTCATTATAATGCTGTTGGATTTTGACTACAATTATCCCCCATGTGTCTGTGTCTAAGGTCTCATGCTTGGGAACCCAAGGGCACACTTGTTCTACAAACTAAAAATGTCTGTACTGGCTACTGCCCCACTTTAGCTCCTCTGACTTTTAAAATATCTTTAAGCAAATGTATAAACATTTGTCTACTATTACCCTTCCCTGCTGTGGGATGTTCTGTATGGCAAATGTGTTGCTAATAAAACACTGATTGGCCAGTGGCTAGGCAGGAAGTATAGGTGGGACTAACAGAGAGAATAAAAAGAACAGGAAGGCAGAAGGAGTCACTGCCTGCCAACCACCACCAGGAAAGCAGCATGTAAAGATGCCAGTAAGCCACGAGCCATGTGGCAAGGTATAGATTTATAGAAATGGATTAATTTAAGATATAAGGACAGTTAGCAAGAAGCCTGCCACAGCCATATAGTTTGTAAGCAATATAAGTCTCTGTGTTTACTTAGTTGGGTCTGAGCGGCTATGGGACTGGCAGGTGAGAGAGATTTGTCCTGACTGTGGGCCAGGCAGGAAAACTCTAGCTACAAATGGTGCCCAATGTGGGGCATGAATTTCCACTTAAAACCTGAGAAAGCGTAAAAAGAAGATTGTAAAACGGAGCTAAAACAGCTTCCTAGTTGTCTCTCTCAAGTTAGCCACAGCCTGCGGGCTTGAGCTACTGTATGGTAGGTTCCTGGCGTGCGTGTTTGACCTGCAGTATGGCAGGAATGAGGCCTCTGCAAGTGACACATTAAGCTGCATGGTGGATTTAGCCTTTGCTAGTACAAAACAAAAAAAGAGGTTTCTGGGCTACATGCTGCTTTGATAGAAGCATATCACTGCCATGTTGGGAAGCTGAGGTGGGCGGAGCCAGCAGCCACAGCACCATTTCAGTCTTACAATGCTGCAGTTTAAAGTAACAGGTTCACAATAAGACAGATTCAGATGGAACAAGACTTTAAATGCCTTAAAATGTGTGTAAAAATGTACGTAGGCTTCAAAGAGAGATAAAAAGAAATATATAGAGTTATATAAAGAAATAGATAGTTTTGAAAAATGAAGTCTTTAAAGAGACAGTAAAGGTAGTATAAAATATAAGCCACGTAAAGATGGATATCACACAGAGAATCTGGATTGTGTTGTCTTTGGGATTCTTAACTGAAGAGAGATATTTGATTGTAAAGGAAGCTGAGTTAAACCAATATGTATATTTTAAAGATACCTTGACTTCAAAATTTGGATGTAAGGATATGTTGCTTTGGAAAGGAAGCTCTAATTTTGTTTCCATAGAAAGCCAGAGGCTATGGATTTGTCCCAGATTAAGATACATCAGGTTTGACCAGCCAAGACCATCTGAAGGTCTCTGATGACACCAAGGCTCAGATGATCCAACATCCAGAACCGTTTCAAGGCAACTGGCTCAGACAATACACCCTCACGGACTACTCCATAATTCTAAAATTTTCTTTGTGTCCCCAAAAGATACAGCGCCCCCCTCCAGCAGGAAGTAGTAAGAGAAGCTACGCCCAAATTCCCAAATTGTATGTAATTTACTTTGTTAAGGTTAAAACCTTCCTTTTTGAAAAAAAAGGGGGGGAGTGCTGTGGGATGTTCTGTATGGCAAATGTGTTAATAATAAAACACTCATTGGCCAGTGTCTAGGCAGGAAGTATAGGTGGGACTAACAGAGAGAATAAAAAGAACAGGAAGGTGGAGGGAGTCTCTGCCAGCCACCGCCAGGACAACATGCTGGTAAGCCACAAGCTATGTGGCAAGGTATAGATTTATAGAAACAGATTAATTTAAGCTATAAGGACAGTTAGCAAGAAGCCTGCCACGGCCATACAGTTTATAAGCAATATAAGTCTCTGTGCTTACTTGGTTGGGTCTGAGCGGTTGTGGGACTGGCAGGTGAAAGAGATTTATCCTGACTGTGGGCCAGGCAGGAAAACTTAAGCCACATTTCCCCACATTTACAATTTCACGCCCAGGTTACTCACTGCACTTCCACTTTAATAATATCTGAGTGCTCCTTTCACCTGAATGTCCTTCATGAAGCCCCCCATTTTCAAATCTCCAGTTTGGGCACCACATGTCAGGACCAACTGACCTGTCCAACAGTACCTAAAAGGGGGAGTGTAGATTAAGAAAAAAAAAAGATAAGAGAAAGAAGATAAGATTGGAAGAGCTCTCAATGAATACAGCACTAGCCCTAAATTATTTTGCAAAAGATTTTTTATATACACAGCAAGTGGGGGAAAGACTTCCTTACTGTGGTTCAAGGAACAAACAAGTATAAACACCTCCTAAGTTATCAAAACATCTAATGACCATCCTGTTATTTAGCCTTCAGGAGCAAAACATCTAGTAATCATACCTTTGGCCCAACATATTGTTATTCATCTTTGAGGAGCAAAACCAAGCTTGAACTCTCTGACATTTAGTCAGAATGGAATCAAGCCAGAGCTGGAGTCAGTGTGGCTCCTACATTTATGTCCTTATGATTCTCTCATTTTCCTCATATCTATGGTAAAGTCATTCCTTTCATATCTACCTTCATTAATTTAGATAGTCTCTCTCATTTTGTTGACTAATTTGTCTAATGCCTTGTCATCTTCTTGATTTCTTTGAGGAAACAACCTTTCATTTCTTTTATTCTTCATTTGGTTTATGCCGTTGCTGTTTGTTTCTATCTCATTGATTTCATCCTTGATTTTCACAGCCCTGATTTGTAGCTCTCTTATTTCTTTTTATCTACCGTTTTCAAGTATTGTTTTTCTAGAGATCTCAAGTGTGTAATGAAGTTATTAATAAGAAATCACTCCAGTATTTTTATGTAGGCATTCAGTGCTTTGAACTTGCCTCTTAGAACTGCTTTCATTGTGTCTCATATTTTAGATATGCTGTGTTTTCATTTTCATTCTTGGTTTTTGTCTTGACCCACTGTTCATTCAGTAGGCAGTTGTTCAGCTTCCATGAGTTTGCATATTTCCTATTGGTGTTGTTGATATCCAACTTCAATTCAGTGGTGGGCCAGAGTTCAGGGTATTATTTCAATTTTCGTATAACTATTGAGACTTGTTTATTCCTTGTTTGTGTTTAATTTTGGAGGAAGGTTTGTGAATTTTTGGAAAAAGGAATATTCTTTAGTGTTGGGTTGTTATGTTCCATAGATATCTGTCATGTTTATTTGATTCATGGTGTTATCTAACTCCAGTGTTTCTTTGTTGAGATTATGTCTGGAAGACCAGCCTATTTTTGTGATTAGGGTACTGAAGTCACCTAGTGTCACTGTGTTCATATCAATATGTCATTTTAGCAGCAGTACTGTTCCTTTTATAAACTTTTTTTTTTGGTTTTTCGAGACAGGGTCTCTCTGTGTAGCTTTGCGCCTTTCCTGGAACTCACTTGGTAGCCCAGGCTAGCCTCGAACTCGCAGAGATCCGCCTGCCTCTGCCTCCCGAGTGCTGGGATTAAAGGCATGCGCCACCATCGCCTGGCTTACAAACTTTTTTGCCTGGTATTTGGTGCATACATGCTTAAAATTGTTAGAAATTTTCACTATATTTTCCCTTTGATTATTATGTAATATCCTTCTCAACCTATTCTGTTTAGTTTGGGCTTGAAATTTATTTTATCATGTAATATAAAAATAGCAATGCCTGCTTTCATCTTAGATTCATTTCCTTGTAATATTTTATAATCTTTTTAAAGTATGCAATGACTGACCTTGATTGTGAAGTGTGTATCTTGGAAGCATCAGTAAAATGCACCTTGTTTTTTACTCAATCTGTTAGTCAGTATAGGATGTTAGTAGAATGTTAAGCTCAACTGTCTCATAGTTAAAATAAATAAATTATTATTTTCAGCATGTTTCTAAAACAAAAAAAAATGTCTATACTGTGAGAAATTTTAGTCTCATTTTTTATGATTAGATTAAAGCTGAGAGTAAGAAGAATTATCTCCATGCATTCATTGTCATTCAAGTACAAATTAATTTATTCCATTGTTTTTATTAGAGGACAACTTTTTTTTAACTCTCTATTGAATTTATTGTCCAGATTCACCTTTGCTCAAGCATCTTTATTCATTGGAGGGGGCTAGCCTTAACATCCATTCCCTTGGCTAACATACTTGGTATACTCTCTCTCTCTTTTTTTATTCATTTTACATACCAACCACAGAACCTCCGTCTCTTTCTTCCTCCTGCTCCGCCCCTGCCTTCCCCCCTCCCCTAGGCACCTCCAACAGGGTAAGTTCATCCTCTCCTCCAACAATGTAAGTTCTCCCATGGGAGGACAGCTAAGTCTGGTACATTTGGTTAAGACAGGATCAAGCCATTTCTGGCCGTATCAAGGGTGAGCAGTGTGTCCTACCACAGGTAATGGGGTCCAGAAAGCCCTTTTCTGCACCAGGGATAGATCCTGATCACACTGCAAGGGGCCCCTCAAACAGACCCAGCTACATAATCATCTCTCATATGCAAAAGTTCTACTCTCGTTCCATGCAGGATCCACACCTGTATAGGACAACTCTTTAAAAAAGAGTTTGATGGAGACTTAGAGACCGGCCCCCAGCTCCCATCCTGCCCCGGACTTCCCTTCTGGACAAAGGTGAGTGCCCGCCCGCACCCTAGATCCCATCCCTGGGCACCAGCCACCCCTGGGAAGACCTGCCCACCTTGGCCCCAACTTCTGGCCGGGGGCAGGCTTCCTTCTACACCCAGACCCCTACTGGGAAGGCCCCCCTGCTCCAAGATCCCCTGCAGTCTCCAAGCCCTGCCCCCAAGTCCATCATCCCCGGAGACCCCCGCCACTTCCTGAGACGTAGAGACCGGGCCCCAGCTCCCATCCTGCCCCGGACTTCCCTTCTGGACAAGAGACTTCTTTTCTGGACAAGAGCTGCCATCTTGCCTCGGACTTACCATCTGGACAAGAGCTCCCATCCTGCTTCGGCCTTCCCATCTGGACAAGAGCTCCCAACCTGCCTCGGACTTCCCATTTGGACAAGAGAGTCCCATCTGGACAAAAGAGAGAGACATCCCGAATCTGTCAGCTCTCTCTCCACCATGGGTGCTGATAAGACCGAGATCGAACACAAGGAGATGGGCAGACGTCAAGGCAGAAGTACATACAACAAAATGAAGAGCAATACAGCATCACCAGAACCTAGCCCTCCTCCAACATCTAGAGCTGATCATCAAAAATTGGAAGAAGCAGAAGAAAACAGCCTTATGAATAACATCATGAAGAAGGTAGAGGCCTATATAGAAGAACAGACAAAAAATTGGCAAGAACGCTTTAAAAACCTAGAGGAAAGGACAATTAAACTAGAAGAAAACAATAAAGTCCTGGAAGAAAACAATAAAGCACTGAAAGAAAGCAATGAAAAAGCAATGAAACAGGTCCAAGACCTGCAAAGGGAAATAAAAAAAATGAAGAAGACACGAACAGAGGGAATGCAGGAAATAGAAAATCTAAGTAAACGATCAGGAACTTCAGATGCAAGTATAACCAACAGAATACAAGATATGGAAGAGAGGATCTCTGGCGTTGAAGATACGGTAGAAGAAATAGATTCATCAGTCAAAGAAAACACTAAAGTCAACAAAGTCATGACCCAAATGTCCAAGAAATCTGGGACACCATGAAAAGACCAAACCTATGAATAATAGGGATAGAAGAAAGAGAAGAATACCAACTTAAAGGCGCAGAAAATATATTCAACAAGATCATAGAAGAAAACTTTCCCAACTTAAAGAAGGAAATGCCAATGAAGATACAAGAAGCCTATAGAACACCAAACAGACTAGACCCCCC
>CABHPQ010144038.1:7411-18705 GCA_902168405.1 Peromyscus aztecus
AAAAAAAAAAAAAAAAAAAAAAAAAAAAGACAAGTTCAGGGGAAACCATTACAATGTAAGCAAGACTAGGTGAAAGAAGAGAAACCACAATGCAAAATGGCAAGCCATCTTGAGGAAATCTGAACTGGTTGATACTCTAGATGCAAAGAAGTGAACTGGTTACAGTTCATGTCCTAACTAATCTAACACACTAGGAGGGCTGGGCAGGGTAGGGTCAATTGCCTGGACTCCCATAAAAAGCATTACAAGGCCAGTGGTGGTGGTGAACGCCTTCAGGCTGAGGCAGGTGGATCTCTGTGACTTCAAGGCCAGCCTGGTCTACAGAATGAGTTCCAGGATAGCCAGGGCTACACAGTAAAACACTGTCCAAAAAAACAAAAACAAAAAAACCAACACAGCAACAAAGAAACAAACAAAAGCATTACAAGAATGAGAATGAGGAGAATATGGAAGTAGAAAAGTCGCTAAGATATACATGGAGTTTGTAAAAATCAAAGCGACCTAGGTAAAACCCCAGACCAAACCACAAGAAATGCTGACCAGCAAGGGCAAGGAACACGTAACTCTATCACATAGGCAGTCTGCTGAGGACTCACTGTGACGACCTCATTGTACAGACACCAATGGACTGACACACAGACACTGTTCGTACCTGGCTGCTTAGCCACTGAAGGCGGTTCTATGGTGCAGAAGAAAACAGGTTCTGGAATCTCCACCCCGGCCAGCAGCAGACTCTCCGCTTCACTGTTTCTCCCGTGCTTCTTCTCTCCTCTTCCTGCTCGACGGGCTGCAGCTAGGGCGCTGGACTTGGAAGAGACAATGGTGTCTCCAGTGGCAGTCTGTAAGCAAATGGGACAGCTTCCTGGCTAGCATTCATCATCCACCCAAAACCACAGTGTAGCACATTCTTCTCAGTCAACTAAAGAGGAATACATTCATAAATCTTACAACTTTACATAAGCAAAGCTCATTTACCTTATGTAAGAACTCTATCTAAAATGTCATTGTAATAAATTCTAACAAATAATGAAACATACACATATACATACATACATATATATGTATGTATATAATGCCTACCGCACCAAAATTTACTGGCAAAAAAAATGTATCCATCTGCCTGAATTTCCCATCATGGCAAGGCAGGTTCAGTAAAACTCATGAAGTATTTTAACACCAGTTAAGAATTTCTTTCTATTTTACAGGAAATTCTCTATTAACTTGAATATCCAACTGGGCAGAACACACACAGAGACACCAAGTAAAAGCTCCATGGGGATAAAGCAGTATTTTAAATGAACTTCAGATGCACCCATAAGTAGTATGGACTATCAAGGCTGTGCTGGTTTCCCTCAGCAGACTACTCTCCAAATGTCTGTAGTGCTCCTTCAAATATGCACAAGGAGCAGGTCCTGCCTTTAGGAAGACAGAAGACAAATTAATAACGCCAGGTTCAGCCAGGCATGGCAGCACACACCTTTAATCCCAGCACTCGGGAGGCAAAGGCAGGCAGATAACTGAGTTCGAGGCCAGCCTGGTCTATGGAGAAAGTTCCAGGATAGTCATGGCTGCACAGAGAAATCCTTTCTCCAAAATACCCCAGGTAAAAAATTCAGACCATGAAAGTTTTCTCCTAAACATTTCTGAAACCTGCAGTTAATCATCAAGAGGTTTAAAAAGGTTAAAGTAACAATTTTTATCCCAACATGAGATATGCCAAAGTTTAACAGAAAACTACATTTGACTATCTGAATTAAAAGAAAGTCCTGAGTTTTAACCCATCCAAACCAGATGTGGCTCCAAGTAGATCCTTCCATTCACTCTATAAATATCTAGGCTGTACCTACTGTGTGCAAGCACTGATGAGCTGTAGACTGAGAACCAACTGGGAACAAAAGAAACCCAAACTCTGGCCCTTAAAGAGCCCTCGATAGCAAAATGTCTTTCATCATTACCTGATCAGTGGTAAGGTTAGATCAAACTTTCTGCCATGGTCAACACAGGTAAACACTTATCAAGCATGGCGGTGGAGAGTTTTGAGACCAGCCAGGGCTGGACAGCAAGTTCAAGGCAAGCCCGGGCAACTTAGTGACAGAGAAAGAGAGGACCCCCAACCCCCCCCATATACAAATAGGCAAAGATTCCATGTGCATAAAACAGTATTTTAAATAAACTTGACACACACATTTCAACAAGTAGTAGACTTTACTTGGAGTTGAACTTCATTTGACTATAATCCATCCTGTGGGTTTCTCTCAATCTATTTTTCTTTCTAGCCAATGTATGACATTCAACCATATTGATGGATATGCTATCATATTCATATAAAAGACATTTAGATGATTTGTGAATTTTCTGCTATTATAAACTATTTATAAATCACACTGACATGATTTGCTATGGAACCCACGTGGTCACTCACTTGTTTAAGACCAACTGTCAGAGCGATGTTACCGGCCGTCAGGGAAGGGATTTCTACGTGCTGGTCAGCAAATGGCAGAAGCAGACGACTCATTCTCTCCCTATAGAAACCGTGATTTAGATCAGCAAAGCACTTTTAAATAAGTGAGTGCAGTTTTAGAAAACAACCAAACTCCCCCTTACGTGCAGTTCCTGTTAATGTTATGGATGGCCGACTGGGGTGTCAGCGTGCCCGAGTAAACGCGCAGGAAAACCAGGGGTCCTCGCTGTTTGTCATGCAGCACTTTAAATGCCAGTGCACACAAGTCACCCTTATACCACTGCCTGCAAGACAAAGGAGGCATGAGAGGCCCCAGCCGTGTGCACAGGTCATCCCCGGCCCAGAAGGAACGCCACTACAGCCCTCTCTTCCGTCCCTGACAAAATACTTCATGGAGGTCTTTCCAATAAATCTTCAAAACTCAAACGAAAAATGATGGGTTCTCTTTCAAGTACTGCCATATCTGCAAACATCTTCATTGCACACTCTCTCTATCTTCAAAGGTCACAAAACCAAGGAATCTACAGGATAAATGAACAATCTTCCTAACCACTGCTGACAGGCTCTCACTTCACTCGTGTCTAGCTCAGTAGTACTACCAATCTCCAGTAGAAACTGGGACTTGTTTACAGAGGTGGTATTCTTAAAGAAATGTAAAAGTTTGAGTTTTCCTGAAATTGACAGATTTTCTGCATAGGTGCATTTTTCTGAGCAAAGATAAGTGGTATTTTCATCAGTCTCAAGGAAGTCTATGACTCAGAGTAAATTAAGCACTTCTAAAAATAGCTTTTCTCTGATCTCAGTCCTAGTTTGTCTGAATTTAACATTGAAGGTATAATATGGACACTTTCTACATGCCAGCACTGGTCCTTATGCGTAATAAATAGTGACTCACTGGCTTCTTCCAAGTCATAAGAGATGGCGTCTATCGCCTCCACTTCATTGATGCAGAGGTTAAGTAACCTGGATAGCTGGGACAAGGCTACGTGGCACGAAGCCACGCCCACACCCACTGCACATGATGCCTTTCCAGTTTAGAGATGTGAAAAAATGATTACTGTCCTTGTTAACACAAAACCCATTTCTCTGCTCCTCTGCTTAACGCTACTTCCGATGTTAGAGATCTACTATGCAAGTACAGAGCCAGCCAGCAGGAAGAAAACAATGACCTTTCTCTATAGCCACAGAATGTTTTACCACAGGAAAATCCTGAAATTTAGATGAATACAACCCTATCTACAAATGAGTTAACAACCTTAAACAAAAACAAAAAACAAACAAACAAAAACCCAGCAGAGATAGCAGAACCAACATACACAGGCAAAAACCACCTTCAAAGTTCTACCTACAACTCTGACAGGTTTTAAAAGAGGGTCAAAATGCCTTTTTCAAGTGACAATGGCTATGGCTCTATATCGTTACAGAGACAGTCTCCACCCCAACTTTTGTAATGGCCACTTGAAATGGCTGCAGCTGTATGACGTTAGCGTATTTGGTCACATACTTACAGAAACCCATACTCGCGCTCTTCAGGCGATGGCAAGTACATAGTAACGGCATCCAGCAAGGGCTGAACGCCCTTGTTTTTCAAGGCACTCCCACACAGCACAGGCACCGCGGCCTGAGCCAGCGTCACTCTGTGGATTGCAGTCTGTAGCTAAAGGTAGACACAGAAAATGAACACGGATCTGTGCACAAGTCCTGGTCAGAATCTCTCAGTCAGAGGCTTTCCCTGAACGCCCGTATAAAACAGCACTCTTCCCCACACCTCCATCATTCTGTGCTTTATTTATTTATTTTTATATCATTAGTCACTACTTAGTATATTGGATGTCTGGTGTTGTCTCTGGTTCACTAGAATAAGTCTTTATGAGCATTACAATGTGGCTTCTGAAAACACAGCAAAGCTTCAGAAGATAGAAAAGTT
This sequence comes from Peromyscus aztecus, assembly GCA_902168405.1. Classification (NCBI taxonomy): domain Eukaryota; kingdom Metazoa; phylum Chordata; class Mammalia; order Rodentia; family Cricetidae; genus Peromyscus; species Peromyscus aztecus. Next base: position 11,800 of record CABHPQ010144038.1, read on the forward strand.
TAAGGTATAATGGATGCATGAAAATACTGAAAAAGGGCTGTATCACCGGGGCTGATCTCTGCACTATGGCCAGTTGTGGTTTTCTGCAGCGGTCTGTTCCTGCAAAGAGGAGCTTCTTTGATGCATGATGGGAGCCACACTTAACCTGTGGGCATAAGGTCAAGGTCTAGAAGACAGTTAGGAATTCTGCTGCCCCAGAAGTGGCGGCAGGGGTTCCTCCTCTAAGAGTCATGACCTCACTACCCCAGGAGTTGTACCAGGGATAATTACCCCTTAAAGTAACTGACCCCAACTCTATGTAAGGAAAAATGATTCAGCTTCTAACTTTGTAGTGTATCTGGAAGCAGCATGCTGCTGGCATTAGGTACTTATATACATGAGCAGTGACTTTCATTTTTTTGTTTGTTTGTTTTTTGTTTTTTGTTTCTCAAGACAGGGCTTCTCTGTATAGCCCTGGCTATCCTGGAACTTGCTCTCACAAAGATTTGTCTGCATACACCTCCCAAGTGCTGGGATTAAAAGGTGTGCACCACTACTGCCCAGCGTAAGCCAACCATTTTTAATAGTGTAAAAAGTTAACACACACATATGCTGTGGAATAGTCCTTTACACTGTGTGAATATATGTCACCGTGATTGGTTTAATAAAGAGGCTGACTGGCCAACAGCTGAACAGAGTAAGGTTAGGCAGGAAAGCCAGACTAGGAGAATGCTGGGAGGAAGAAGGGCAGAGCCTGCAGTCTCTAACCATATGCAGAACGAGTGGAACACACAAAATGGGATCGAGGTAAGAGCCAAGAGCCTCAGGGCAGCACACAGATTAATAGAAATGGGTTTAGTTGTAAGAGCTAGTTAGGAACAAGCCTGAGCTATCAGCCGAGCATTTGTAATTAATATTAAGCCCTTTTCGGGTTATTTTTGAGCCAGCAGTTGGGACAGGAAAACTCCGCTTACACACATATACACACACTCCAAAGACAGAAAAACCAAACCATATTCACTTAGTAAAATTTTGTCTAAATGAGTGAAATACACATTACCTTTTCAGCTGGTACCAAATCAAAATTTTCACTAAATTCTCCTAAAACCAAGTCAGCAAATTCATCATCCAAATCTGCAACCTGTAAAGAAAGACAAACTTTCAGAGCTTGTATTTAGTTCCATCCTTAGCTATTAACTTTACAAGTATGCACCAGTGAGATCTTGTAAGGCCGCTACATACCCTGTGTGCGACACACAGGCCAAACAACTCTTCGTACCTTTTGAAAACACAGTCTGTTTTTTTTTTTTTTTTTGTCTTGTTTTTGTTTTCCAAAGAGAAGGAAACTGGAAATTGAAAGCATGTTGTGAATTTCCTAAAGTCACAGAGAGTCAGAGCTAGACTCGATCACAGGTTATCTACTCAGTGCCGCAAAAAGAGATAAAATGCCTAATGCATAACAAATGATATTCATACAAAGGACTGATAGTTTGAGAATAAATTAGGGTACTTTCTGTTCATAACATGTATCAACCAGTACTTCTCTAATATTATAAATGCATAATGATCACAAGATTTCCCATGATTCCCACACTGAAAGACCTAATCTGATTACCGTACTGACTGAAGTAAGACATTTCACTTGCTGGTTGCTGGCATCACTTCAATAACACAAATGTAACTACCTAGTTTGTTCTTCTCATAACCATCTGCCTCAAAAAAACAGATAATACAGCTGCCAGCAAACTAATAAAACAGGCTGGGCAGAGAGGCACACACCTGCAATGCTAGCATCTGGGGGGCAGAGGCAGGTGGACTGCGAGTTTCAGGACAATCTGGGCTAGAAAGCGAGACACTGTCACAAAAACCAAAAACAAATCATGATCATAATCCTAAAACAGTTTCAATTGTGGGTGATAGTGCAAAGGAGAAAAAACAAACTGTAAGCATAGTAGACACAGAAAGATAAGCCTAACTGGCCTGGAAAGCAGTGATGTTAGATGTGATATTAAGGCCAGCTTCTGCAATTGGACTCTAGAAATGTCCTATAGTCCAGCCTGTGCAGACTTCAGTCAGGTTTCATCACATCTGTTGGTAACTCATGGACTAGTTAATACTAGTGCCTTCCTGTGGGGAGCCACACCAACCCAACTTTCTCAGAGACCCTGACGAAAGAACAAAGGGAACTTAGTTCTGTGTCCTTGTCCACAGGTGGACTTGGCAAGGCCAGTCTGATGCTAAAGCCAGTGCCTCAGAGGAGTCAAGGTTGCAGCTTCTGGGGACCCGCCTCTTCCCCTGGGCTGTGGTTATCAGTCCTAAGGCAGCTAGCTGTGCCTGAGGTATCCTCTGTTCTCTTCGCCAACATTGTCTGACTTAGCTCTCTGCTGACATTGCCCATTTTTCACCCTGCACATGGTATATAAAAGCTGTACTTCTTAATAAACTTGTGCAGCATAAGACAAACTTTGTGCAAGACCTCCCAAGCCCAGTTTTTATCTTCTCTCTGTTTCACATACCCTGGCACCACCCCATCAGGACCCTGTCACAGAAGAACAACCTGCTGGTCCAGGTCACTGTCCTCTTAGGGCTGCAGTGAGGATCAATAGCCAATTCTAATCAGACTTTCAGAACATACAGTAAGTGCCCATAAGTATTAGCTATTATTATCCTCATTACATTTCACCTCTAAAGATGGCCTAAGACACAGAAAGCTGATTCTAGCTCACACTTAGGGTCTCAATTTAGACAAATTTAACGGTGGTTCAAGTTTTACCATTAAAGCCTCTTTAAAGTAGTTTGCCATCATAATTGTTTTTAGGTACAGCTCAGTAGTATTACGTTCATTTGTGTTAGTGTAATACAATCTCCTTAATGCTTCAACTTGCAAACAGAAAGCCTAACAACTCCCCACTTCCCATCCCCGAGCCTCTGGGAACCACCGTCCTACTTTCTGTCTCGGAATTTCCCCACAAAGCAGGGCCATGCAGCACTAGTAGCTGGTGTACTTCACTGAGTACAATGGCCTCAGGGTTACTAATGTTGCACCTTATGTCAGAACTCCCTCCCTTTTAAGGGAGAGGAACAGTTCACATTTTGTTGAGCTACTTATCCGTTAATGGCCACTTGAGTTGTTTCTGCTTTTGCCTACTGTGAATGATGCCACTAGGAATGGGGGTGGTTTCAAGACACTGCTTTTAATTCCTTGGGGTACAGACCCCAAATGGAATGTTTGGAGGCGCCTCCATTTGATATTTCCTGCTGTGGAATAATCCTCTTGTGCACTGTAAAGATAAGTCACTTGAACTGGTTTAATAAAATGCTGATTGGCCAGTGGCCAGGCAGGAAATATAGGCAAGGAGACCAAACTAAGAATGCTGAGAAAAGTTAAGGGCAGAGTCAGGAGTCGCCAGCCAGACGCAGAGGAAGCAAGGTGAGAACGCTGTACTGAGAAAAGGTACCAAGCCAAATGGCTAACCATAGATAAGAATTATGGGTTAATTTAAGTGTAAGAGCTGGTTAATAATAAGCCTGAGCTAATGGCCGAGCATTTATAATTAATATAAGCCTCTGTGTGGTAATTTGGGAAGTGGCTACCAGGTATTTGGGAGTTGCTGGAGGGACAGAAACTTCCACTTACAATTTCTCATATGGTTTTCTTTTTTTTCTTTTTTGTTTAAGGATGTATTTATGTTTATTTTATGTGTATGAGAGTTTTGTCTGCATGTATGCATGTGCACCACATGTGTGCCTGGTGCTTTCACAGATCAGAAAAAAGTGTCAGATACTCTGGAACTGGAGTTACAGAGAGTTGTTAGCTGTCGTGTGGTGCATGCTGGGAATAGAACCTGGGTCCTCTTCAAGAACATTAAGTGCTCTTAACTGTTGCCATCTCTCCAGTCCCTCCCATATGGTTTTCTATTGTAACTGTATCACTGAATTCCCACTGCAGTACCCAAGGATTACATCTGTTCTACACTCACCAACACATATGCGTGGATTTTTTCTTTTATTGGGGCTAATATACCTGAGGTGGTATTATTCTCTAAATTTTATCCACATTCATACATTCAAACATACACCCACACACATATAATCAGCATCTGTTATTAGCTACTGATACCTAATTTTCTTTATGTACATCATACACTACCATGTCCTAGTAAAAGCCAATATGTGCGATTGTGTTTTGGCTATCCAACTGGATTATAAGATCCTTCTTTATGCCTATAATTGTTCAGTATTAAAATTGCACATGCACACACACATACACACACTGAAAAAGGAACCAATTATGTGTCCAATTCATGATCAATGTCAATTCTACTGCTCTTTTTATGTTAATAATATGTTGGAGTATAGGGAGTGATAAAGCGCATGTTTAGCATCTATCTACCAAGTCCCAGGTTCAACTCTGAGCACACACACAATAAAATCAAACTAGGGCTGGAGAGATGACTCAGCAGTTAAGAGTACTTGTTGCTCTTGCAGAGGACCTGGGTTCACATATCAGCACCCACATGGTGGCCAATAACCATCTGTAACTCCAGTTCCACAGGACCCCAATGCCCTCTTTGACCTCCCTGGACACTAGGCATACATAGAGTAAACACAAATATATGCAAGAAAAACACTCAAACACATACAAATAAATGAATAAATAAATCTTAAAAGGAAAAAACTCAACTACAAAGAATGCACAGATAAATAGAAAACAGGCAATTACTATTTCACTTGTTTGTAGGTGGTAGACACATTGGCATTCATTTTCACTCACTACATTTTACATATTATATATGTAATTTTATATAAAATTTCACAATAAATCTGTCAAAAAGTTACTGAACACTTACAGAATTTTAAAATAAAGTATTTACTTGTTCAATCAGGGCATTCCTTGCTTCAATAGTCTCCTTCAGCAATTCCGGATCACTTGCTTCCAAGAGGGGTTTTCTCTCAAAGTCTTTTCCATCATCAGAGTTAGAATTCCAAAGAAGTTTTTCTTTGTTTACTACATCCACCACTCCTTTGAAAGTTCTGGCTTCACCAATTGGCAGCTGTAAGTCAGAGTGTGCTTATATTGTTAAATGATACAAACGTAGAAGCCCACCAGCGACAAAACCTACCATTACACCGTTTTCCTCAAATCTCAACTGCTTCAACCAAAATCTTTAGCTGTACTTACTTAAGGTTCGAGTTTGCTTCACGAGTGTGTATGCCACAATGAATGGATGGGGAAATAGCAGAATGGGATATCAATTAACCAATTACCTGTAGAATCAGAGGCTTCGCCTTTAACTTCTCCCTGATGCTTTCAACCGCATAGTTAAAACTGTAAAAAGCAAGGTCACCGATTAGAAACACAGTAAAAGCCTCTCAAAACAGGCTTAAGGACGTTCTCTAACACGATGCTTTATTCTCTGTAATGCTCATTGTTTCCCACAGGGCAGTATCTTAAACAAACCTGGTAAAAGCAATTGAGTATAACTTTATCTCATCATTGGAGAAGTTTAAGGAATTATTATTGCAAACTTCACATAACCAAATTGTGATGCTAAGATTAAAGTCACAGTTAATTAATTAGAGTTACATGCAAGATTCCATTTGAATTAAGGATTCTTTCTTCCACAGCTATATACGCTATTGGTTCTCTTCCGAGAGCCAGACTGCCTAACGTTCTGTGTGTTAGCATCGTATGCTATGATGCTTGTTTTTATGCTAACACAGGGCTGGGCTACCTATAGTGCAATTGCTATGGTTGGCACACAGGCTGATTTATGCATACGTGCATATCACTCTGGCGCCAGCGTCTTTGAGAACTAGCCTAGAATTCAGGCATTGCCCTCCTCATCACTACAGACACTTAGGTCAGTCAATGAGTACTTCTACGGACTACAAGAGATTCCAAGTGGGAAAGGATCAAAGTCTAGTAAATGTTACAGGTTGCTGTGCCATTAGTAATCAAGGGTACTTTAAAAAGAGTTGCCAAAGAAGCCACATAACCACAAAACTACACAACTGTGGTCTTGGGGAATGACAGTCTAACTTTTACCACATTCTCACCACTGACCAAGATGTCTTCCTACATTTCCTCCACAATCCTTAACATTCTCGATTCGTTCCTGTTTACATTTCACCAACTCCTTCACTTCATGTATTTTTGATTCTCTATGTTGCCAGAACAATGTATCTATAAATGAGCCTTAATGGAGTCACTGCATCTCAGTGCCGATCACTTTCTGCTTTACATACAGGACATTCTCCTTCCCACTTCCCTTTTGCTGAGCTTAATACCCACTAACTAAAGAAAATCAGAAGACACAGAAAGACACCCTTCTCTGAGTTAACAATAAGAAACAACCCTACAGCCTACTGGCTATGGGTGAGATAGTACCTCTGTTGGTCTTTTCTGTATCAAACATACAGATTGCAAGTCCAGTGCCACTTTGAGATCTTTGGCAGCAATTAACTATGCAGCTCACACACGATTGAGCCTGTATGAAAATGAGTATTCAGAGACGGGTAATGCCTGGGGGGCACTCACCAACCTAAGACACAGCACCTGTGTGGCCTGGGCAGGTGTCTCCATGACGGGTAAGGTGACCTGCTGACGTCCCACGCAACCCAAGTCAGAAGCTCATTTATTAATAAAAGAGGGACCTGTAGGGCCCTGGCCCCCGTTTTGGGTAACTGCTGCCTTGCTTGCGCACCTTGACCTTGAGATCCTCCCTATGCCAATTCCCTGCCAAGTTCCACCCTCCTGAATGCTTAAGAGAAGTTCCTTGTCTGTGTATCCTGAATAATGGGCGTTAACAGATTAGAAGCAAGATTGTAAAACATCAGTAGCGAACTTCTGCCCTCCGGGGTCCTCTCATTGTGCTGTAAGCCTGTATTTAAGATCTCCTCCCCCCTTCAATAAATGACATTCGG
>CABHPQ010144038.1:19105-32596 GCA_902168405.1 Peromyscus aztecus
ATCTCAACGACAACTGCTTTGAAATTTAGATTTTTTTTAATTCCATAAAATATCTATATTATATATATAGATATCTAAAGTATATAGTTATACTTTAGAATTGCTTTTTCTAAGCTTCAGCTATAGGCCATGACTTCTTGCTTTGCTTTCTAACCTTAAAGCCTAGGAAGCACTCTTCACATACCTTGCTCCTGTTTTGTCCATCTTGTTTAAAAAACAGATCCTGGGTATCTTGTGTTTGTCAGCTTGCTTCCACACGGTCAGAGTCTGTGCCTAAAGCAAAAATTGGAGAAATTCTGTGGCTGTTGAGACACGGGGCGAACAGATCCATGAATCTGTGGTAATGTGGAATTGGGCCTGATGCCGGCAGAGAATCAGAGCCTCTGCAGTCTATTTCCAGGGACCTTTTTTGCTCCCTGGAGAACACAACAGAGAATATGATGAAGAGATTGGAAGATACTTCATGCTGCTTGCGAACAGTGCTTCTTTTTAGGTGAACTAGGTTCCCACACAAAGTGATTTAAAATCCAGAGGATACCCAGAGCTCGCAAAAGGGAACTTAAATCACAACCAGAAGACCTACTTTTGTTTCACTTCATTTTTCCCAGTCTGTAACAATGAACTAATTTGTTTTAATTACTATTTTTTTAAAACAGGTCTCAAAAGCCTAGGCTGGCCTAGAACTTGCTACATAGCAAGGATGACCCTGAACTCCCGACCCTTCTGTGTCCACCTCCAAGTGCTGAGAGTACAGGCAGGTGCCACCACATCTCCTAATGTCGGCTTTTCATATGAAAAAAGGGATTCTGCCTTGAGGAATAAATAAGAATTAAAACACTATTATGATAAAAATCACTTATTTCACTGAAATATTTGAATGTTCATGTGAACCAATAACATGTGAGGGATAGACTACTACCTATATTAATAAGTAATTCATATATGTTTTTCGTATAATTGATTTCATTCCTACACACATTCAGTTTATAAATATAGTCTGATTCTATTAAAATATCTGTACCTCATGGAGTGCTAAGGCCTGAGAAGCATGAAAAGTCTATGAAATGTTCAGCTGTTTATTTGTTTAGGTAAAATTTATACACAACAAAATCCATAGACTAAGCATATAGATAGAGTTTTGATAGAAACAGACCTTGTGTGACTACTACTCAAATCAATCCATAGAACATGCTGTCACTCCAGGAAATTTTCTCCTATCTCTCCGGCCCTCTGTGAGAAACCAGTTCTGATCCATCAGCACAGGTACATATTCTATTTATGAGTTTCATATTACTAGTATGGCTTCTGATTTGTCCACTTTATCCCTTTATGCAGACAGGTCAACTTCTCTATCAATCAGGAGATATGCACTTAGGTAACTGCTAGCTTAGGGCTACTATTGAGTCTAGCCACTGTAAACATTCTGAACAAATCTCTGGTGAAAGATAAGGAAGTATTGGTGTATTTTATTTATTTGTTTGTTTGTTTTTTGAGATAGGATTTAACAAATCTCTGGTGAAAGATAAGGAAGTATTGGTTTGTTTGTTTAGTTATTTATTCATGGGTTTTTTTGACACAGGGTTTCTCTGTATAGCCCTGGCTGTCTTAGAACTCGGCTCTGTAGACCAGGCTGGCCTCAAACTCACCTGCCTTTGCGTCCTGAGTACTGGGATTAAAGGCGTGTGCCACTACCGTCCGCCTGCCTGGCTGAATTATTGGGTTTTAGTGTAGGTGCATATGTAACTTTCTAAGAAACTGCCAAACAGCCTTCAAGAGGCATTGTATTGTTTTACTATCCTATCAACAACTGTGAGCTCCCGCTGAACCCCCCCCCCCCAATCAATATTTGCTATTGCTCTTTTGAATCTGAGTCACTCTTCAGAGTACAGAATGGTATCTTCTGTTGATATCTCCTTCTCAAAAGCCCTGCATGGGGACCAAGTACATAAGTGGAGATGGCTGGGTCACAAGAGTAAGTTGGAAACATGGTGATAGCTGCATTTATTTCCAAATAAGGCTCTTCTCCTAAATAACCAATTATAATGATCACATTCAGGAAATTTTAAGCTTTACATATATTTTCACATAGTATATAATTCAGATTTCTGTTTTCCTCAATGATGTCTTCTAATTTATTTTAAATTTAGGATCCAACCAAGGATTTAAAAAATAGATTCAGTTTTCATGATTCTTTAAAATTCCTTTATCTAGAATAGTAGATCTCTGTGAGTTTGAGCCTAGCTTCACCTATATAGCAAGTTCCAGACCAGCCATGATACATAATGAGACCCTATTTGAAACAAAGCAAAGCAAAATGAAACAAAATAAAAGTGAAAACAGTGTAATTCATTCTACTAGCACTAAGCTCTATTAACAAATCCATTTTCAGAATTTACTCAAGGACTTCAATGCACACCTGCGTGTATGAGGGAGAGGGCAGAAATGCTGCACTGGAACCTAGGCCCTCAGACAAGCCAGGGAGGTCCTCTAGAAACGAACTATAGCCCCCCTCACCCCAAGAGTCGTCACATTAACTGTGAGGAGATAACTATTCATGTGTCAGCATCACCACAAGTGCTGCGCCCCTCTCCACACTGACTTTAAGGAAGCTTCATAGCCAACAGTCTATGAGGCAGTGGCTCCCTTGGGAGGGGAAGGCAGGTTTGCTGACTGCTCTAGAAAATACACACTGTCTGTCCTCCAGAGCAACATGGAGGAATGTTAACTGCACACTGTAAACTATTTCCATTCCTCTTAGCCTGTCACATGACCAGCTGGCCCTGGCTTCTTTCATGACACTCTCTAGACTAGGACTTGGGGGGAATGTTGACTCAGTGGTTACTACATGTAGACTAATAAAGTCCCCTGATTCTCACCGGTGGTTACTACATGTAAATTAATAAAGTCCCGATTCTCACCTAGTGACTTTGTGACTTCTGACAGAGTCCATGAAACTAACGTAGAGGAACTTGTTAGTGTGGCTAGAGTTTTCTTGCCTGGCCCACAGTCAGGACAAATCTCTCTCACCTGCCAGTCCCACAGCCGCTCAGACCCAACCAAGTAAACACAGAGACTTATATTGCTTACAAACTGTATGGCCATGGCAGGCTTCTTGCTAATTGCCCTTATATCTTAAATTAATCCATTTCTATAAATCTATACCTTGCCACATGGCTCATGGCTTACCGGCATCTTCACATGCTGCTTGTCCTGGTGGCGGCTGGCAGAGAGTCCCTCTGCCTTCCTGTTCTTTTTATTCTCTCTGTTAGTCCCGCCTATACTTCCTGCCTAGCCACTGCCAATCAGTGTTTTATTAGCAACACATTTGCCATACAGAACATCCCACAGCATGTTAGTTTGAAATCAACAGAATCCCAGGCTCCTCAGTTCCCAACATCAACCTTCATATTTTCTAGAAGAAACAAACTTTCTTTCCATTGCGAAAATCCTGAGATCCCATTTCATTACTAAATTCCAACTTCCTTTAACCACAACCTGATTTATGTGGATTTACCAAATAACGGGATTTAGTTAACCAATTCTGACACGGTCTACATTTTTAACCAATCCCACTGTGGTCCTCCACTGGGCCTGGCTTCACTTTGGCACTGCTTTACCTCCACACCAGCGGAGGCGTCAAACACAGCCACTGCGCCGTCCAACACTCTCAAGCAGCGCTCAACTTCCAGAGTAAAGTCCACGTGACCTAAGAAAACAAAGAAGTACTTAAAATCTTCAAAAACAAAACCATCCCATGGGTCAGCAATGTCACTCGTGAGTGCAGACACAAAAGAAGTGTCTCAAGAAGCTATTTGTACACCCACATTCATAGTGAACAAACAAAACATGGAGCAGACAGTGACCTCCGCACACCACGGTTCTGAATCCGGAGATGCAGCTATGGGTTGAGAAGACTCAGGGAAAAACGGTGTCTGTTCTAAACATGGACAGACTTTTTTCATGTCATTATTCTCTGAACAACATAAAATAACAACTATTTACAAAACAATCACTTATATTTGGTGCTGTAGGCATACAAGAGGATGTATATGGGTTATATGGAAATATTACACCATTCTACAAGTGATTTAAGCATCTATAAATTCTGATATCTACATGGGGTCCTAAAATCAATTCCTCACATGTACTGAGACAAGTACAGACACATGGAATCCCATACAGCCTTAAGAGGAAAGAATTCATGTTACATGAAGACTTTATACTAATTGAAATGAATTAGCCAATCACAAAAGGATAAATACAGTGTGATTCCACGCACAGGAGGTGTCTAGAGCAGTCATGTGAACAGATGTAGAAATCAGGACGGTGGGGACGGGGCAAAGGACAGCAGTTGTTTACTAAGTACAGAGTTTCAGTTCTAGAAGATGAAACACTCTATAGAGAGCTGGTTCACAGTGGCATGAATAAAATAAATGTGACGGGCCGGGCGGTGGTGGCGCACGCCTTTAATCCCAGCACTCGGGAGGCAGAGGCAGGTGGATCTCTGTGAGTTCGAGGCCAGCCTGATCTCCTGAGTTCCAGGAAAGGCACAAAGCTACCTACACAGAGAAACCCTGTCTCGAAAAACCAAATAAATAAATAAATAAATGTGACGGAGCTGTACACTTAGAAATGGCTAAGACAGGAAATTTAATGTTTTTGGCCACGATTAAAAAAACAAAAACCAGAAAAACAGTCTCAGTGACACAGCAGCATCTCTGCCTGGTGAAGCTGCATCATACCTGGTGTGTCAATCAGGTTGACCCTGTACCCTTTCCAGTCAAATGTCACAGCTGCTGACTGGATGGTGATGCCTCTTTCTCGTTCTTGAGCCATAAAATCCGTCACTGTGTCTCCATCATCAACATCTAATCAGGAAAAATAGGCCACAGTTTAGTTCAAAACAAGTGCATCTTACTGGTTCTCAGCATCTCCCCAAGATACTTAGTTGAATACCTAGAACCCTTTTATTTTGTCTATATAAAATCTTCGTAAGAGAAAAAGCTTTTTCAGGATTAGTAATTCTGTCATGAACTTTTTTTTTTAAAAAAATTCTACTAAGGGCGGTGATGGCACACACCTTTAATCCCAGCACTTGGTGTGAACTCTCTGTGAGTTCAAGGTCAGCCTGGTCTATAGAGCAAGAGCCAGGACAAGTACCAAAACTACACAGAGAAACCCTGTCTGGGGTGGGGGAAGGCGCTGCGGGCAGTGGTAGCGCATGCCTTTAATCCCAGCACTCGGGAGGCAGAGGCAGGTGGATCTCTGTGAGTTCGAGGCCAGCCTGGGCTACAGAGTGAGTTCCAGGATAGGCTCCAAAGCTACACAGAGAAACTCTGTCTCGAAAAACCAAAAAAAAAAAAAACAAAAAACCTATTAAACCACACACTTTCACTTTAGCCCTAGCTTGATGTTTCTTGCTCTCTCTGTGGCCCACATCCCTTGCTAGGGGGTAGAGTAGCTCAGTGGAGCCCACTGACTAAACTCCCTCCTTACTTTACTCCTGTTCCTACCATCCTGACTATCTGGTCTGCACAGTAAAGCTAACCCACCAGCATTACCCTTATACGCTGTCACCAGGACAAAAAGAAGCAGGATATAAAATCTAGTCCAGTTTGATAATGCCAAGTACCAGCCACACTGCATGAGGAACAGAAAACATCCTTCCCAAGTTAAGTTACCCTTTACAAGGACTCTCACTGCTAAGTTTTCCAGAGCAAGGATTTGTCTGCAAATAAAGCCTGAGGAAAATAAAGTCTTCAGTATAAATCCAGGCATAAACTTAATCCTGAAAGCTCACTCAAATGATTCTTGAATTATACCTTTTATTCGGACTAAATTTACAGGCAATAAATACATGAAAGTTATTTTTCCATTCAAAATTTATGAATGTAAAATATCACACCATTATACTACCATTTACATCAACAGAAGATCCCTAACATGGCATCTAGCTTCCCTTCACACACACACACACACACACACACACAGATACACACACTCACTGATATGTACTCTCTCTCTCTCTCTCTCTCTCTTTTTTTGGGGGGGGGGGGTTTCGAGACAGGGTTTCTCTGTGTAGCTTTGCGCCTTTCCTGGAACTTACTCTGTAGCCCAGGCTGGCCTCAAACTCACAGAGATCCGCCTGGCTCTGCCTCCCGAGTGCTGGGATTAAAGGTGTGCGCCACCACTGCCCGGCTGATATGTACACTCTCACACTTTCACTCTCTCTCACACACACATGCACATAGATCTACTCACACACACAGACATGAAAATGAAAAATGGACCAGTTGGGAAGAAAGGGGTCAGCAGGAGGGTGTGGGGGAGAAAAGAAGGTAGTGATGGATGAAAATACTGTATATGAGCACATGAATTGCTAAAAAATAAACAAGGAATGCTCAGAAAAACTGATGAAAATAAAACTAAAATACTGCTCTGGGGAACCATGGTGCAAGCCTGCTAAGAATTAACTACAGTTTGCAAAAGCTACAATTGAGCAGTGAACTGCAGACCTCAGAAAATACAACACTAAGCTAAGGATTAACAAATTGTCTCCTTTTCCATAAGAGAATTTGACCTTAACTTTCTAGTTTTTTTCTTATAAAAATCAGACAATAGAATTATGTCAACTATGTGGCTAGGACGCATATACACACACACACCCCAAAATAAAACGAACCTTCTTATTGGTAAACTCTATTGACTTGGAAAGAATTGCAGTTTGGAGTTACATACCTTAGGCTTCCCTGGGTGGGGTATGGAATGTCCATTATGTAAACTCGGGAAACTGTAACTGAGTCTTCTCACTAGGGCGCTCTTGTACAAAGAAACATCTAATGCTAAGTGTGATTTCTGTCCTACAACCTTCCAGGAGGCCAGTGTCAAATAGGCCCATGACAGCCTTGGGGAACTCAATGCTCAGTTAAATCTCAGAAGGCCCTCTGGTGGTGTTGCCAGCTACCTTATCTTAATGTGTTGTTTAGACATCAGAGACTCCATGCCATACTCTAGTTGATTTCTTTTGCTAGTGGGGGTTGGGGAGAGGAGGAATCCATTCTAACCTCCCAATGCTCTTGTGTATCCAGAATAGTACAAGATTCGTTCTGTGGTGGTAGTTTTCCCTGCATCAATATGAGCCATAATTCCAATATTACGAATTCTGTTTAAAAGGGGGAAAAAGGCATGCATTACGAGGTGCATATTACATCCAAAATATCTATGCTGTGCAAACTTGAAAGGTGATTAGTATTCCTATAATATATGTAATTATGTACAAAGACAAATGCAGAACATTTGGGTTTTATTATCAGCATATATTAAGTATCCATAATAATGAACTGTTCTATGACATTTTCATGTATGTATGTGATGTACTTTGGTCATATTCACCCACACCACCCTCTCTTGTTCCCTACCCACTCCCACTGATGTATCCTACCACATTATCAGACAAAATAGCTAAGTAACAAAAGGGTTAATTACAATCTGAAGAACATCTTATATACATTTGTTACATTAAACAATCTTAATATTTAACTGAGAAAAAATATCTCTTGAGATCCATCCTAACATTTACATAGAAATTATATAAGTCACTTGGAAAGCCTGCTGAAGATGACTTGTAACCTTCCTCAACAGCCTATTGGAAAGCAGTATAATGGCAGTACTTACTTGGCCACAGGAGGGTTAATGACAGAATGAAGGGATTTGACATCATTTCCTACTACACCTAACAGGAAGAGAATTGAAATCAATCTGTTAAATTAATAAAAATTTCTCTGTAATTTATAAATGAAAACATACAAAATAATTTAAAACAAATACGTTCCAAATCGAGCTAAATAAAATGCAATTATTTAAGATTTATCTTTTGCCAATACATAAGAAAGTTATAGTTGATAGTAGAAGTTCTGGATACCAATTTCTTTTTTTAGCCCATACCCATGAACATCAATTTCTAAATCAAATCCTTAAAACAACACAGATTTATTTCAGTGACTTATTACACCTCTATTTACAGAACTGTAGAATTAGTGTTGGTAACAATATAATAGAAGGTCACAGTCGGTCCTAAATAAGAAGGAAACTCTAAATGTGCAGTCATGTAAATCTGTATTTTCAAGTCTTGAAGCATTCAGAGTGATCGGCTGATCATGAGCTGCCAAACAGGTTAGTGTCTCCCTTCCCTCAGCTACGCCAGGCCTGGTGCCTTTAGAGACAGATGCCTGAGTGGAATCAGTCACAGAGGCTGAAGATCCGAAGACTTCTAAACAGCTAAGCAGTGTTTCTCTTTCGTCTTATCTCTTTAATGTTTTCTGTGGTTGGTTTGGTTTGGCTTGGGATTTTTTGAGGCAGTGTCTTGCTATGAAGCCTTGGCTGGCCTGGAACTTGATATGTAGACCAGGCTGGCCTCACGCTCACAGAGATTCTCCTGCCTCTGCATTCTGGGGTTATAGGTGTGCACCACTGCACCCAGCTTTTATTTCAGGTTCTGAGGCAGAGTCCTGTATGTAGTCCTGCTAGAGTTAGCCTCTCCAGCCTTCCGTCTCAGCCTTGTTAGTACCAGAAGTTTAATGTGAGCCACCACACATCCATGTGGTATTTCTTACGTGAAAACTGTCCACAATGATCACTCCATGCTAGCCTAAGTTTCAGTAATTATATTGAAACAACAACAGTTTTACGTGTGAATTTAATTTCTACTTTCATGCTATTTAAAACATGTCTTCTAAATTTCTAAAATAAAAAGTTTTAGATTTTTAAAACCTCATTGGGCAATCTAAAGACCAAAAGACAAAGTACATGCCACAGTTAGATTAGCAGGGGCAGAATACAAAAGCCTGCATACAGGCTACCAATGCAACCCATGAAATTCAACCCTTGGAAATCAACAGCCAAGCAGTATTATTTCATTTCATTATTTGCACACAATAAATATGGTATAAGAGCAGCAAAGAAAAAAAAAGTTAAACTATTTTCATCCAGTACTATATGTTTGCTCTCTTCAAATACAGGATGGCCATGAGGAATGAAGTGGTCAGTTCCTGGACATTCCAGATTCTAGTAGTCATGCATCTAATTTAAACTATGCCAGATAAATATGTACAAGCTCCTTCTAAAACTCTTCAAAATAAATTCTTCTAGTAAAATCTCTATTGACAGAAAGCATGTTAACATAAAAATCAGCAATGAACTAGAAAGGAAGTATTTTCCAGGTGGGGTACAAGCCCACAAGCAGACTCACACACTACATGGGGAGCCCGCTACCAAACCCACCACTCTCCCTCGGCTCAGCTCATCAGAGGCCCAGCCAAGGAGCAGCATAACTCCACTAGGACCAATTCCTCCTCCCATCTACTAAATACTCTCACCTAATAATCTCAAGGAAATGGCCAGGAAGTTAAAATGGGCTAGAAACCCCTAAACAAACAAGATTCTTTAAGAAAATGAGCGTGAAAGAAATGTGAGTGAGGAGAAAACAAGCTTTTCAGGTAAAATTAGAAGAATCTAACATCTGTACCTGGTGGGGAGCTGTAGTTTCTTCTAAGAGGCACCCGAGTCTTTGATCTTTTTAAAATTGCTCTTATTCTACAGTAACACATGGTCTAGCAGGGAGAAAAGGAAATGACATTAATTTTATTTTAGCACTCGATATCAAAAGTGGAATATAGAAAATACATATTCTTGCTGGTGCAGTGACACACGCTTGTAATCCCAGAAATCAGGAGGCTGAGGCGGGAAGATGCAGAGCTTGAGGACAGCATCCACTATAAAACAACAATCTCTCCATATCCTCTTTCAAGAGAAATATGTATTACTCAGAATGCTACTCGAGTTATTTTAAACTAGCAAAATGAATTGACAGCCTAATGACTGCTGGAGCCCACCAAAGTTTCCTAGTGGCTTTACCCAGCAGGACTGCCTAAGAGGATGATTGGACCACAGGCCTGGGTACCAGGTGTTTGGAAGGGTCTGCACTTGGCTGTACCTAGCAAGGGGGAGGTCTTTTGCCCCTCCCCTTGGCACTGTTATAAAAAGCCCTTTTGAATACAGTTCTGGGCCAGTGAATAAGAATCCAGGCCCACCCAAGGCTATCCTGTGTTTCTGTTTCTCTCCCCTCTATATTTCTATCTAAATCTCTTATCCCTCACTCCTCAAGAGTCCCTGGGGTAAATAAATGTGGGAGCTGGTCTCCCACAAATGACAAGGCATGTGTCATCTGGGTTACAGGCTTTCCAAAGCTCCCTGCTGGGTCACTGATGGAGAAACAGCCCAAATATACTCAGTCCCAGCAGGTGAGGGACAGAGGGCATGGTTCCGCTTGAGGATTCTTATTTGCACTACATAGTGAAAATGTGAGTTTACAAAATAATATACGGAGCTCTAGCCTTAGAATAAAGCTTACAGGGAAGAAGCTGTATGAGAAGAAACATGAAATAAAATGTCAAACTGCCTCAGAGAAACTGGCTTCCAAGAGCTCTGCAGAAAGTTTCCCTTTAACTATTTAACAATAGTGTTATATCTTGACATACTGTCACAGACCTTTACTTCACAGATGTTTCAACTTAAGGAGGGGATGGGGATTTAGCTCAGTGGTAGAGTGCTTGCCTAGCAAGCGCAAGGCCCTGGGTTCGGTCCTCAGCTCCGACAAAAACAAAAACAAAAAAAAAAAAAAAAAAAAAGAGAGAATCAACTTAAGGATACTTAAAAATATATATATACAGCACACTCTTAGTTAGCAGTGTAAAGGTAAGCATTAAGAACTGCTATTCTTGGAAGAGACAGAAAACACCAGCCTCCTCCAAAACAATTGACATTTTATTACCTCATCAGAACAGCATTTAATTCTGTCTGATGCTCTTTTCATTGCTAAGGAAATTTTTAAATTGCATTTCCAATTAAATTAAGGTAGTTTGACCAAACTAAATTTGGAATGATAAGCTATACTAATCCTCTGAGAAAAAAAATAATTAGGCTAATAAAGCACAATCATTTTTGTAAGAAACACTTACACTGAATACTTTCTCATGATTCACTGCAAAAATCCTCCAGTGGGTGAACATTGTGGCCCTCTAAAATGTTATTCCTGGGGGTTGGGGATTTAGCTCAGTGGTAGAGCCCTTGCCTAGGAAGCGCAAGGCCCTAGGTTCGGTCCTCAGCTCTGGAAAAAAAAAAAAAAAAAGTTATTCCTGAAAAAAGAAACAAACAAAATTATAAAACTAAACATATACATTACAAGTCAGTAAGGCATATATAAGAACTAGTATTGTATGTTTTAGAAAATAGGAATAATTTTAGCTACCAAAAACTCAATGCATCATTCAAAAAGTCAAACTTTGTATGAAATGAAATAAACAGTTCTTAAGCTTAAACTGTCCCCCTTAAAAAAAAAAAAAGGCACCTTAATTCTTAGTGATGGGGAAGGCTGAGTTTGGTAGATACCTGTAACCCAGCCCTGGAGAAGCAGAGTAAGGCGGCTTGCTAAGTTTGAAGCCACCTGGCCTACATACCAAGACCCTATCTCAAAGAAAAACAAACAAACCAACAAAATGTCAAGATATAATTGAGGCACAACATTAAATTTTTTAAAATTAAAAAATAAAAATACATTTTAAACATATAACATTAAGTATTTTAAATATTCTCATGTAAACTTGGTAGTTTCTCATTGACAACAAAAGCCTATCTACATATTCTGATTTTTTTTTTTACCCCTAAATATGTGAAAATAGAACACACAGAGATATACCAAAGCGAGCTGTCTTCCGGGGTTAGGGAAACAGAGAAGCTTTGCTTTATATTCACTAACCCCGAGGTGTCGCTCCCAGGTGCAGCATTTGCTCGGCGTGCCCGAGGTCCTGGGTTTGACTTCAGCACTGCAATAAGCCCCTAACCCCATATTTACCAAGTCTTCATTGGGCTCCAAGTACAATATCAAAGTGTGACAAGAAGACAGAAGTACCTAACACCCTGGGACATGGGGAGACAATGATAAACCAGTTATGCAGGAAGTCCTGCTGAAATCGTCTTCCTAAGCCTGCATGTAATCTCAGAAGTCACCGATTCCTTTTACCTCATTTCCTACGTGTGTCTTGAATCTGTTCCAAATGTCAGAGTCCAAGCCTCATCTTACCTCTCTAGTTGCTAAAGTACGAGACACTTGTCTTCAGTCACTGACCCAGTGCTGTCAACAGAGAAAAGCTGACACACTGTCCTTGCTCAAGACACAGGCAATGACTGTGAGAGAGGCACAAGTGACAGCTGGCAGAGTGATACTGCTAAATATGCTTTTTTTAATTATTTCTTGTTTGTTTTTGTTTTTTGAGACAGGGTTTCCCTGTGTAGCTTTGCGCCTTTCCTGGATCTCGATCTGGTAGACCAGGCTGGCCTGGAACTCACAGAGATCGCCTGGCTCTGCCTCTCAAGTGCTGGGATTAAAGGCACGTGCCACCACCGTCCAACTCAATACTGCTAAATATTCTAGAATCCACAGTGCATCCACCTCTGACAAAGAACAAAATGTCAGTAAGTTGAAAAACTCTTTGCAAATCACTGATTCTCAAACAGTGATCTACAGACTCTGAGACTGTTAAGACCTTACGAAGGTCAAAATTACTTTCATAATAATGCTAAGGCACTAACTATCCTTTTCAGGATTCACATTTATATTGGTTGGGCGGTAGGCAAAGCAGGGGCCACCTTGGCATATATACAGACACTGGCAGCAGAATATATTATTAGTTAGCCAGACGTGGTGGTGCACACTTTTAATCTCAGCAGAAGCAGCTGGATCTCTGGGAGTCCAAGACTAGCCTGTTTTACATAGTGAGTTCCAGGCCAGCCAGGACTATAGAGAGGCCCTGTCTCAAACACCCTTGCCAGGAAGAAAAAAATAGAATATATTATTAGTTGCTATATTATTAATGATCAAACAACTAATAATTTCAATCAAGAATATGCATGCTGGGCTGAAGACTGCTCAGTGGTTAAGAGTGTGTGCTGTTCTTGCAGAGGACCTAAGTTCAGTTTGAAGCACAGCACCCACGTTGGTAGCTCATAAATGTTGGTGACTCTAGCTTCAGAAATTCTGACATCTCTGACCTCAGTCGTCTCCACAAGCACCAGCACTCATGTGACATACCCATACAAACACATCATTATTAAAAAATAATACAAAGAAATCTTTTTCAAACTAAAAAGATGAATATGACTGTTAGCGTGAAAGATGGATCTGGGAGGAGTTGAGAGTGGGTATTGAGCAAATTACATTGTATGGCTGGGCGGTGCTGGCACACACCTTTAATCCCAGCACTTGGGGAGGCAGAGGCAGGTGGATCTCTGTGACTTCAAGGCCAGCCTGGTCTACAGAATGAGTACCAGGATAACCAGGGGTACATAGAGAAACCCTGTCTCAAAAAACAAAAAAAATTGTATGCATGTATAAATGTCTCAAATAAAAATTATGGTTTTAAAAAGGATATGCTTGAT
>CABHPQ010144040.1:0-14994 GCA_902168405.1 Peromyscus aztecus
ATTTGGACAGCATACTGTCAGAAGTAAAGGCAAGGGTACTTTCTTGCCCAGTGGTTAACTTTTGCCACAAAATAGTTAACTCCATATGGAATTTCTTCGATGCCCATCATCTTCTCTGAAATAGATTGGTTCTGCCAGGAGCAGACATTCTCATTATCACAAAAAAGAATCTTATGTAATCAAAACATTTTAAATACGATAATTTTAGAACTCTGAAGTATTTGAAGACTACCTGTCTATCTAAATTGTATCTCTGTTTGACCTTAAAACCATACATAACATGACTACAAGTTTGATTGTGATAAGTGACTCACTAGTAACCTGCATTTCTTTATTATCCTAAATACTTTTTAATAATAACTTTCAAGGACTAGAAATTTAGACTACATTTCTAAATGGGTTGTATAGGTACAATACCTAGAACAAGAGTAGAAACATATGTGCAGCATGTGATGACTACAATAACTTTAAATTTGTATCAATATACAAAAATATCTTAAACAAGAGTAGAAATACATATACAGTATAACAAATGTAATCTTAAATTTGTATCAACATACAAAAATCATTACCAATGTAAAGTATTTAAGACTAATAATTTCTTTTCATTTAAAAGTATAAATCTATCCATTTATCCTGTCTAAATCCCCCCTTTTGCTTTTTAGAATGCGATCCCTGAATCTAATCTCCTTTGTTCAGCTTTTTTCCAGACTGCTACCAATAACAATTTGTAACCAACCCCCCTAAACAATGACAAATATCCATAACCAACTGAATGACCAAAAACTGTCCACCCCCACCTCTTGGGAATGTGGGCATCATGTTCTCTAAACTACTTCATGCTGTCTGGGGATGATACCATCTTTAGATGATCCTGAAAAAAATGAGATAATTGTCAAGTCTTTGGAGAGGAAGCTGTATCATTTGTTGTCCAGTCTCTGTAATGGGCAAGTGCAGAGATTATCTCAGTTCCTGGCTAGAATAGTCTGTGAGGCTGGACCATCTCAGCTAGCTACCTTGAAATTGTCCTGAGCAATTTGAAGTCCAAAGCATATCTTTGGGTGGTGTTTGTCAGCTTAGTGGTGTTACCACAATCCAGGTAGAATCATTGTTCTGGGGCCCCATCCTCCTCTTGGAAACTTCAAAGGTCACTGTTAGGCATGGGTCACTGTAGACAACTTAAAATTTCAAAAGTCATATGCAGCATATCTCAAAGAGGGTAAAGGACCATAATTTGTTATGTACATCTAGAGTACAAAAACTTAGTTCCTAGTTACCTGATAGATACTCAAACCTAAAATCTTAAACAGGAAGCTATATGAAGACTTCTTCTAGAATTAGTACTTCTATGTGACTATTAATATCATAACAAAAAGTTTAAAATATATACATATTAATTTTATAAATATTGAGATAATATTTATACCTTAAGGAAAGTTTTAAAGAGTCAAAATAAAAGAAGAGGATCATGAGATAGTAGCAATAGGATAGTCCTTTAATTTTGGTTTTCCTTCTGTCACATCACATATCAGGTAGCTCTTTCAACATAAGACACAGATTTTGGATTTTTCTTTTAACAAGCATGCTTGGGTTTAGAGAAGGAGAGAGCCATGCTCCAACTCCAAAGCCAGTTTTAATTTTTAATTGAACTGGGACTACAAAAGACCATTTGATTCATGTGTTTGTAGAGAACAGCAGAAACAAATATTTGGGAAGATTTATGGAATTTTATCCTATTGGAAATGGGATATACCAATAGACCAATTTAATCTTATTCTTGGGGTATTTTCTCTGGATGATTCAACATTTTGTTTCAGATGTCTTATTTGTCCAGTGGTCTTCAGATTCCTTAGATGGATGCCTGTATTATCCTGGAAAGGCAAAAACAAAACCCGGCCCTGTAGATGGATTTCTAAATAGTCTTATTAAATAAGAAACAGAGAACAGGCGTATTAGCCAAAGAGATCAGAGAAATAGTGAATAGCCATGACTAGCATTAGCTTACCACCATGAAGTAGCTTCCACAGAGAGAGACTCTTCCTGTATAACCTGTGCTTTTATAGCCTTCCTGTTCTGCCTTCTCATTGGCTCTAAGCCCAGCCACATCACTTCCTCATCACTGCCTGTCTATATAGACCTCCAGGTCTCTATGGTTGGTACTGGAAATAAAGGCGTGTGTCACTAGGCTTGGCTGTGTCCTTGACCACCCAGAGACTCTGCCTGTCATGTGATCAGATTAAGGGCATGTGCTACCACCACCTGATTTCTATTTATGGCTGACTATTTGATCTGTGATCTCCAGGCAAACTCTGTTTATTAACATACAAATAAAATCACATTTCAGCACAAATATCACCACATTTTCCCTTTGTATTCTAATAAAAAGAAAAAAGTTATAACTAATATAAGAAAAACTATATACAAAAAGTATAATAACTATATACAGTCTATACTAGCAATAAATACCTCAACAAAGTCTAGTCCATTTGCATTTGACAAACTCAGAGAAAACATTCCATGTCTATCTTATTTTGGTAAGTAATGTACCTGAATAACTTTCTATCCTAACTTATATTGCTAACAGAAAACTATCTTATAATGTCTTTCAAATTTATCCACTTACACCTCTTTAGTGATTTTCTTTTCTGAAATTCTTCATAAGGAAAACTATAGCTATAACTATTTAATCTTCAACTCCCTCGAGACCCAGGAAGGAAATAATATTACCTAATAAAACAGGAAGTGCAAACAAGCGACTTCCAAAAAAATGTGAGTTTTCAAAACAGCCAGCTGCCTGGACAGTCACCCGAGGTTTCTCTATAACTTTGGGGCATCATTTTTATCCTATAGACTTAGTGTATCTGACAGACTCATTTGTGAAGTAGGATGTACACAAGGCCTACAGTTTGACCTCACATTAGGTGCCAGTAGTCCATGTACCAGATAAACCTGAATTCCACCAATGTCCTGTCATGATTCAGGATTTTAAATTCTGGAAACTGTTGATTTTTTTAAATTCAGCTGTCCATTTTTCTTGGCTTGTGGGTGGCTTCATCTCTTTTATTAAATGCCAGTCTACCATTGAGATGTTAGACTCCATCATCCTAGTTATTCTTTCAAGAATATCTGTTTCAGTTGCTCTTCTACTGCACATCAGAAGCCATCAGCCCACTGCCTGTTAAGCTGCATTTGAAGAAAGGGGCACTGTACCTTTTCTGGATTACAAAGGCCACTTCAGAGATGGTGTCATATTATCCTGGCTTCAGAAGACTCCTGTTGCTAAATCCACAACCACACTTGTCTTGGCAAGAATTGGGAGTCCTCTGTTTCATGTCCTGTCTGTCCATTTTGTTCTGTTTGTCAACGGTCAATGGGAGGGCATTTTGTTGCCCAGTGGCTAACTTTTGCCATAATGAAAGTTAATACCATGTACAGATTCTTCAATACTCATATCTTCTCTGAAGTAGATTGGTGCTGCCAGGAGCAGACATGTCTCATAGTCATAAAAAAAATTCCAAGTTATAAAAACATTCTAAGTGCCATATTCTGTAGATCTCTAAAGGATTTGAAGATGATCTATCTTTCTAATATATCTCTGCTCAATCTTGAAAACATACATAATATGACTACAAGTTCGATTGTAATGTCTAACTATCAACTTCATTTCTTTATATCCTAATAGTTGGTAATAATAGCATTCAAGGATTAGCAAATTGCATTACATTGTTAAATGGACTGTGTAAGTACAATGTCTTGAAGAAGACTAGAAATATACGTACATCATTTTCTTTTTTTTATTTTTTCCTTTATTAAGAAATTTTCTACTCACTCCTTATGCTATCCACAGACCCCCTCTCCTCCCTCATCCCTCCTCCCACTCTCCAGCTCTCTTTCCCAAGCCACCCCACATCCCCACATCCCCCAAATCGAGGTCTCCCATGGGAGTCATCAGAGCCCAGCAGACTGAGCTTAGGCAGGTCCAAACCCCTTCCCACTGCACCAAGGCTGTGCAAGGTGTCACACCACAGGTACCAGATTCCCAGAATCCTGCCCATGCACCAGAGACAGATCCTGTTCCCCCTGCCTGGGTACCTCCCAAACAGTTCAAGCCAAACAACCGTCTTCTGTGTCCAGAGGGCCTAGTCCAGTCCCATGGAGGTTCCACAGCCACTAGTCCACAGTTCATGGGCTTCCACTAGTGTGGCCGGTCATCTCTGCACATCCTCCTATCATGATCTCAACGTCCCTCACCTTACCTATCTCTCATCAATTGGATTCCCAGAGCTCAGTCTGGTGCCTGGCCATGGATCTCTGTATCTGCCCCCCATCTGTCACTGGACAAAGGCTCTATGATGACAGCTAGATTATTTGCTAGGCTGGTCATCAGAGTAGACTGGTCCAGGCACACTCTGGACCACTGCCAGCAGAGCAAGGTGGGGTCAACCCTGTGAATTCCTAAGAATCCTCCCCAGCACCCTGCTTCTTCCTATTCCCATGATGTCCTCATCTATCATAGTATCTTTCTTCCTGCCCTCCCACTCTGTCCCTGTTCCAGCTTGACCCTCCCATTTCCCTATGTTCTCATCTCCCACTCGTCGCCCTCTGCCACCCTCCCCCACACCCAGTCCACTCATGTAGATCTCATCCACTTCTCCATCACAGGGTCATCTATATGTCCTTCCTAGTGTCTTTTCCTGTTAGCTAGCCTCTCTGGAGTTGTGGGTTGCAGTCTGGCCATCCCTTCCCTCACATTTAGTATCCACTTATGAGTGAGTACAAACTATGTTTGTCCTTCTGAGTCTGGGTTACCTCACTCAGGATGATATTTTCTAGTTCCATCGATTTGCTTGCAAATTTCATGATATCATTGTTTTTTACTGCTGAGTAGTACTCCATTGTATATATGTGCCATATTTTCTTTATCCATTCTTCAGTTGAGGGGCATCTAGGTTGTTTCCAGGCTCTTGTTATTATGAATAATGCTGCTATGAACATAGTTGAGCATGTGTCCTTGTGGTAAGATTGAGCATTCCTTGGGTATATGCCCAAGAGTGTTATAACTGGGACTTGAGGAAGACATATTCCCAATTTTCAGAGAAACCGCCATACTGATTTCCAGAGTGGCTGTACAAGTTTGAATTCCCACCAACAGTGGAGGAGTGTTCCCCTTGCTCTAAATCCTCTCCAACATAAGCTGTCTCCAGTGTTTTTGATCTTAGCCATTCTGACAGGTATAAGATGGTATCTCAGAGTTGTTTTGATTTGCATTTCCCTGGTGACTCAGTATGTTGAGCAATTACTTAAATGTCTTTCAGCCATTTGAGATTCTTCTCTTGAGAATTCTCTGTTAACCTCAGTAGCCGATTTTTTAATTGGGTTGTTCTGTATTTTGATATCTAGCTTTTTGAGTTCTTTATATATTTTGGAGATCAGCCCTCTGTCAGATGTGGGGTTTGTGAAGATCTTTTTCAATTCTGTAGGCTGTCGTTTGGTCTTATTGACCATGAGTGTCATTTGCTCTACAAAATCTTCTCAGTATCAGGAGGTCCCATTTATTAATTGTTGCTCTCAGTGTCTGTGCTACTGCTGTTATATTCAGCAAGTGGTCTCCTTTGTCAATTCATTCCAGACTACTTCCTACTTTCTCTTCTATCAAGTTCAGTGTAGTAAAACTGGATTTATGTTGAGGTCTTTGATCCACTTGAACTTGAGTTTTGTGCATGGTGACAGATATGGATATATTTGCAATCTTGTGCATGTTGTCATCCAGTTATGCCAGCACCATTTGTTGAAGATGCTTTCTTTTTCCATGGTACAGTTTTGGCTTCTTTGTTGAAAATCATATGTTCGTAGGTATGTGGATTAATGTCAGGGTCTTCAATTCAATTCTATTGGTCCACATGTCGGTTTTTATGCCAGTACCAGGCTGTTTTTATTACTATAGCTCTATAGTAGAGCTTGAGGTCGGGGATGATGGTGCCTACAGAGGTTGCTTCATTATACAGGATTCTTTTAGCTATCTGAGGTTTTTAGTTTTTCCATATAAAGTTAAGTATTGTTCTTTCCAAGTCTGTGAAGAATTGTGTTGGGATTTTGATGGGGATTGCATTGAATCTGTAGATTGCTTTTGGTAAGATTGCCATTTTTACTATGTTGATTCTACCTATCCATGAGCATGGGAGATCTTTCCATTTTCTGATATTTTCTTTAATTTCTTTCTTTAGAGACTTAAAGTTCTTATCATACAAGTCTTTCACTTGCATAGTTAGAGTTACCCCAAGGTATTTTATATTATTTGTGGCTATTGTTAAGGGTGATGTTCCCTGATTTCTTTCTCAGCCCCTTTTTCATTTGTATATAAGAGGGCTACTGATTTTTTTGAGTTAATCTTGTATCCTGCCACTTTACTCAAGGAGTTTATCAGCTGTAGGAATTCCCTGGTAGAATTTTTGGGGTCACTTATGTATACTATCATGTCATCTGCAAATAGGTAAAGTTTGACTTCTTCCTTTCTAATTTGTATCCCCTTGATCTCCTTTTGCTGTCTTATTTCTCTAGCTAGAACTTCAAGTACTATATTTAATAAGTATTGGGAGAATAGACAACCTTTTCTTGTTCCTGATTTTAGTGGAATTGCTTTGAGTTTCTCTCCATTTAATTTGATGTTGGCTGTCAGCTTGCTGTAAATTCCCTTTATTTTGTTTAGGTATGTTCCTTGTATTCTTGATCTATCCAAGACCTTTATCATGAAGGGGTGTTGGATTTTGTTAAAGGCTTTTTCAGCATCCAATGAGATGAATATGTGGTTTTTTTCTTTCAGTTTGTTTATATGGTGTATTACATTGACAGATTTTCATATGTTCAACCATCCTTGCTTCTCTGGAATGAAGCCTACTTGGTCATGGTGGATAATTGTTTTGATGTGTCCCTGGATTCGATTATGTACATCATTTTCTAACAATCTCAATCTCAATATATATAATTTGTATACAATATATAAAAATCCAATCCAATGTAAAGTATTTAAAACTAGTAATTGTCTTTTAAAAGTAGATTCAATAATCTCTGTATCTATATCATATTTATATCTTCTCTTTACTTTTCAGAGTAGATTCCATAATCTACCCTCTATTCTATCATTTCTATATATCTTTTTTTCAAACAAGAACCTTAAATCTAAATTCCTTCGCTTAGCACTTTTCCTAACAATTAACAACAACAACTTGTAATCAACCCTCCTAAACAATGAAAATTATCCAAGACTCAAAATCCTCTGAAAGACCAAAAACTACTCACCCCACACCACCTCTTTGGGAATGTGGGCATCATATTCTTAAAATTGCTTCTTGCTGATTGTGGGTGAAGGCCTCTTTATTCTGAAAAGAAAAATTTGGGGTTAATTGTCAAGTTCTAGGAAAGGTAGCTATAACATTTGTTGTCCAGTATCTGCAAAGTCCCAAAGTTCAGGGCTTATCTCAAGTCCTTGTTCAAATAGTTTGTGAACCTGGATCATCTCAGCTAGCCATCTTGAAATTGTTCTGAGCAGTTTGTAGTCCAAAGTGGATCTGTGGGTGATGTTTGTCAGCTTAGTGATATTACAACTTTCCATGTAGAATAATTGTTGTGCGACCTCATCATCTTTCTGAAGACTTCAAATTTGCTGTTAGGCCTGGCTGTGATTCCCTGTAGAAAACTGATAGAGACTCAAACACGAAAACATGTAGAGGTAGCTAATTGAAGCTTTTTTCTTGAATTAGTTATTACTCTATATGACTATTAATATCATAACAAAAGTTTAAAATATATATATATATATTAACATTAAGAAAAGATTAAAGAATCAAAATAGAATCAAAGAATTGATATTATTAGTAATAGAATAGTCCCTTAATATTTTTGTTCTCTTCTGTCCCATACCAGAAGATGGCTCTTTCTTCTGGAATGATGCAGAGATTTTGCATTTTCATTTTAACAACATTCTTGGGTTTAAAAAAGGAGAGAACCATTCTCCAACTCCAAAGCCAGCTTTAATTTTTAATTGAACTGGGACTACAAAAAGAAAATTT
The DNA here is from genome assembly GCA_902168405.1 of Peromyscus aztecus. NCBI lineage: Eukaryota > Metazoa > Chordata > Mammalia > Rodentia > Cricetidae > Peromyscus > Peromyscus aztecus. The sequence continues at coordinate 8,067 of CABHPQ010144040.1, forward strand.
GTGCTGTGTCTTTAGAGAAGAGTAGAAACAAACACTTAGGAAGACTTATGAAATTTTATAGATAGGACAATTTTCTCCATTTCTTGGGACATATTTTCTAGATGATTTGTTCTTTTTCTTCAAATGACTCATTTGACCAGTGTTCTATGGATTTTTTAGCCTTCATTCTCCTGAAAGACAAACACAAAAACCTTTACCCAAGACTATCTTTGGCTAGGGTCCCTTTTGGCAAGTTATATTTGATTAAATGAAAAGCATTTGTTAGTGGTTTATGATAATTTTAAATTGGATGGTCATGGTGGTTGATGAACTATCACCTCTTCTAATTAAGAGGTCTCTCTTGTTCAAAACGAACCTTTATCAATTTTGATGGTATCTACAGCTTATTTTCTCCTGTAGAAACAAAGCAAAACCTCATCCCCAAGGTAACACATATCTTGGTTTCCATTCTGAGGTCAGCACATCTTTAAAGTGTATAGGCTGGTTTAATTCTGTAGTTTTTTCTATTATCCAATCTCTCTCCACAGCTCTTGTTCCATTTTCATTAGTATTGAGAAAATTCAAAGTTAATAGAGCATTATGTAATCTATTTCTGGGGGTTTTGTTACCCCTTTCTGTTTATTAAGCATATCCTTTAGAGTTCTGTTTGATCTTTCTATAACTGCTTGGCCTATAGTATTATGTGGTATACCTGTAATATGCTTTATTTTGTAATAAGCAAAATAACTGTTTCATTTTAACAGAGATATATGCAGGAGCATTGTCAGTTTCAGTTTTTGCAGGTATACACATGATGCCCCTAACTTCTAGCAAATGTGTGATTACAGAATCAGCTTTTTCAGAACTCAGGGCAGTTGCCCATTGAAATTCTGAGTAAGTATCAATGGTATGGTGTTCATATTTCAATTTTCCAAATTCTGCAAAGTGAAACACATCCATCTGCAAGATTTCATTCCTCTGAGTAACCTTTGGGTTACATCCTGCTGATACGAGAGTCTAATTGTAAAAGGAACAAGTAGGACATTTCCTTACAATTTCCTTGGCTTGTTGCGAGGTTATGGGAAAATCCTGTTTTAAACCTTTAATCTTGACATGACTTTTTTATGAAATTCTGAAGCTTCCAGCACAATTCCTATCAATAATTTACCAATCTCATCATTACCTTGTGCTAGGGGGCCTGGCGGATCCATATGGGATCTGTTGTGAGGTATATATAAGGGATGATTCCTATTCCTGATTATAACTTGTAACTGAATAAATAGTGGAGTTAATTCTGACTCATCAGGGATAAATTCTTCAGTCTTGATATGTAATACCACTCTTTCAGCATACTGAGAGTCAGTAACTATGTTGAGAGGTTCTAAAAAATCCATTAATACCAACAGAACAGCATACAATTCTGATTTTTTAACTGCATTATAAGGACATTGAACCACTTTACTTAATTTGATTTGTAACCTGCCTTTCCTTGTTTGTTTGCATCTGTATAAAATGTACAAGCTCTAGATATTGGTGTTTCCCATACAATGCGAGGCAGAGTCCAATCAACTCTCTTTATAAGTTGAATTCTATTGCTTTGGGGATATTTTTTGTTATTCTCTCCCAAAAAAATTATATCAAGCTCCTTGTCAAGGTTCACTTTCTGCCCATAATTTGTCAATGTCATTCTTAGTTAAAGGTTCTACATATTCTGCTGTGTCTATTCCTGCTAATTTACAAAGTCTCAATTTTCCTTTTAAAATCAAATCAGAGTTATTTTCCACATAAGTTTTTAATTTTTTACTCTGTTTATTTGGTAAAAATATCCATTCCAATATAATATCTTCCCTCTGCATTAAAATTACTGTAGGTGAATGCCTAGAGGGTCAAATAACCAAAGGTCAATCAAGCTTTGTATCAACATGACCCATATGTCCTTCCTGTACTTTCTTTTCTACAAAGGCCAATTCTTTCTCAGCTTCATGTAATAATTTTCTTGGACTTGTCCTTGTCACCTTGTAAGGTTTTGAACAAATTACTCAGTTCATCATTTTTACTAAGATAAATACCCTCTCTTCTCAATAGCCTATGGAAATTTCTGCTAATTTGACCACATATTATATATAACACAAAGCAAGTGTCAACATATAAAAGAAAACTAAAATAATACACTAATCCTAACAGTAAACTACCAATTAAAGCTAGATATCAACAACAAAAGAAACAGAGAACTTATGGAAACTGAATACTTTTTACTTACTGAAAATTGGGTCAAGACAGAAATCAAAAAGAAAAATTATAACCTTTTTAATTTTAATAAATGAGTGAAAATGAAAATACAGCATACCTTAATCTATGGGACAAAATATAGGCAGTTCTAATCAGGAGAGTGGGTCATACATCATGCCTGGAAGAAACAGTAGAGCTGGTCCTGGTGATGTGAGTGTGAGTGAGCCAGCCTGAGGGCATGAGAGCAGGAGAACTGGTTCTTTTTGTTGTCTGTTGCTTTGGGTGAGCTACCTGGGGCAGTGCTGGAGGGCTCACCCAGGTTATGTCGATGAGTGAAAGCTGATGGGCTGACAAACCCAGCTACCACCCAGACCCAGAACCAGAGCTATGAGTTAGCTCCCTCCAACATCCACCCCATTTATGAACTACTGGAGCATGTGAAGGGGCCGGACCTGCTGATCCAATGCTGCAGGGTCTCTGTGACACAATAGGATATCCAAGAGGAGCCCCAGTGAGGGTCCAATATCAATAGGGTAGCAGAAGTTAGAGGCCTGGAACCATATCAATGATCCATTGCAATGAACACTTGCAAGTAAAGATGTATGGACTAAAGGTACACTGCATGACTCACAGGATCACACTATAGCTTCCACACTGAGATTTTTTTTTCTTTTTTGGTTGGTTGGTTGCTTGGGATTTTTTGGTTTTGATTTGTTTCTTGGCTATACTTTAAATTGGGGGGGGGGAGACTGTGGGAGTAAGATCACAAAAACAGAGGCAAGGGGGATCAGGATGCAAGGTATAAAATACACAAAGAATCATTAAGAAGTTTTTTTTTTTTAAGGCAGCTTCATAGCACTAAATGCCTACATAAAAAAAAAACCTTAAGCAATCTCATACTTAACTATAAACCTGAAAGGCTCTAGAAAAACAAGAATGGGTAATATCCCTAAAGAGTAGATGGGAAGGAATAATCAAAACCATGGCTAAAATCAATAAAATAGAACCAAACAACAACAAAAGATAAAAACAATACTAATAATCATCGAAAAAGAGTTGGTTCTATGAGAAAATGTGTGATTGACAAACACTTACACACATTAAACACAAGATGGAAAAAGAATTTCCATATTAATAAAATTAGAAATGACAAGAGAGACGTTATAACAGACACTGAGGAAATCCAGAAGATGATAACAACATTCTTTAAAATCTATATTCTGCTAAGCCTGGTGGCACATGCCTTTAATTCCATAACTTGGGTGGCAGTGGCAGATGAATCCTTGGTTCAAGGCCTGTATTTTTGTTGTTGTTGTTGGTTTTTTTTTTTTTTTTTGCAAAATGTTCTTGTTTCTGCATATGAGATTTTCACACAAGCAGTTAGTTTGTTGGATGAGGTTTTTTTCTTCTTTTTGTTCTATTTGCCTTTCTTCTTTCAGTAGAGATGTCTATAGCTTTAAGATAGGAGATAATTCATAGCAGGGCTACAATGTGGATGTTCTCTGTCTGTTGGTATTTAGTGCTATCCTCTGCCCCAGATATTCTGTTTGTCACCTACAATATGGTGACTGCAGTATCATGGTCAAGAAGTTTGGAACAAACTTCCCATGGAGTGTGGGCTTGTCCTGGTTCTCAAGGCTTGATAGAACATGAAAAGCCCTGTCCTAGTACTGGCATGACTAGGGTAAGTCACACATGGACTGAGGAGTCTGGATCTCCTGCCACTTGTGGTTACTGGACAGTAGTTAGGGACAGTCTCTGGTGGGGCACTGATTGGGATCACTGGAGTCTCACAGTGATGGAGAGGGGCAGTGAGCAGGTGGCAGTCCCTGGCAAACAGCCATGGAGTCTGCTTGTCTGGAATGCAGTTCAGTGGATTTTGACACAAGCAGAACAACATTCACTTGTCTTTATAATCTCCTGCAGAAGAGTGTTGATGCTCTGAATAGCTTGTATTCTCTCATTTCCTGCCACTGCTCCTGGTAATCACTACCTTATGTTATTGTTGAGTTATGTCTCCCAATACTTATTTTTATTGCTTTGATCCAACATGTGGCTCTATTAGACTAACTTCATTCGGTTTCATTTAGGCTTCTGTGTCTTTTCATATTGGGCCATTTATTATTAATGATGATTAATGATTCACTTTATATGGATTTTCCACTCCTTCCTCATTCACTTACCTGTAAAGCACTTCTTCATGTGGCAAAGAGAATCAATATTTCAAGTTTTTGTTTGTGTTGCTTCTTAGGTGCTACTGATTGATCCTGGAGCTTTCCACATGCTGGGTGAGTGCTCTGTCATGAGCTTCAGCTCAGATGCTTCTGTAAAGTTGTATGTTGGGTGGATTTTTTTATTAATTTGATGAATTCTAAATTATTTGTCTCTGCTATTTTATGATAAGTCTCTTTTTTGTATTTTTAGGAAATTTTACCTGGCTTTATATGTTCCTGAGTACTTTTTTATTTCACCCACTGCATATGAACATGTCTGCTGCTCTTATTCAGCAGATGTTAGTGCCATCACTGTATTTTATATTCTAGTGGATCAGTATTTTTGTATTCTATATTATATTCTAATATATATCCTATAGTATGGCATCTCTTTGTGTTCCTTTATAATTTTCACTTTTAATAGATATCATGAATACTTTCCTATACATACTTTACATCTGTATATCTTCTTTTTTAAAAGATTAATTAAAAATTGTGGGGGGTTGTGTAAGTGAGTGAAGGCACCTGCAGAGGAGAGAAGAGGGCATTAGATTACCCTCAAGCTGGAGTTACAGTTTGTTGTGAATTTCTTTACACACTTGGAAATGATCCAAGGTCCTGTGCAAGAGCAGTATACACTTTCAACACTGAGCCATCTCTCCAACTGGACATCTGAGACCATACTCCCAATATACTTACGACCATCCTCTAAGCTTTACCTGTTACAACTCACATAAAATTTTCCAAAGCCACCACCCTGAGGAGCAAGCATCAGTCACATGAACCCTGGGGTAGGAGAGAGTTCATCTACATCCAAATCATGGCATTTTACCTACAACCCCTTAAAGATGACACCCTTGTCAAGTTTTAAAAGAAATCACATTTTAAAGAATTGTAAGTAGCATAAAATAATTGTAGCTTTAAGAACAAAGAGGAAAATCATAGAAAATAAGATTGAATATGTGATGTCAGAATTTACAATATAAGAACATAAAGAGCAAATTTCATGAAATAGAGTGAGGAACAAGAATATGTGTCATATGTGGAATTCTGTCTTTCCTCAGGATAGTCTTAAGATCCATTTCATATGGACAAGTTAACAAAAAAAGTTTGTATTTAGAGATATTAATGATAAAAATAGTTAGATAGTGAGGTTAGGATGTGGTGGTATCTGGAGATGTAATTCAGAAAGTCTATTTCTTTTATTGTTAATATGTAAATGAAAAGCATGTATTGCAGATTTCACTCTCATCAGCTTAACAAAAATTAAATGGAAAATATTTGTCAACACAGGCATAAGAAAACAAAGCAACCCCAAAATATACATGTGGTACTATAAACAGCTGGTGTTACTGTGATAATTGTAGTAATTACTTTTCTAGCTATTCAGCTTGATGATACTTAGGAGAGTTGAAAATATTCGTATATAGCTTTATAAACTCTCATATACACAGTCAAGGCTGAGAATGGGAAGATTGTTATTAATGGGAAGGCTGTCACCTTCTTCTAGGAACAAGATCCTGCCAACATCAAATGGGGTGATGCTGGTGCCCAGTATGTTGTGAAGTCTACTGGTGTCTTCAACAGTAGAGAGGGCTGGAGCCCACTTGAAAGATGGTGCCCAAAGGGTCATCATCTCTGCCCCTTCTGGTGATTCCCTCATGATTAAGATGGGTGTGGACCATGAGAAGTATGAAAATTCAGTCAAGATTGCCAGCAACTCTTCCAGTACCATCAACTTTTAGCCCCTCTGGCCAAGGTCATCCATGACAACTTTGGCATTGTGGAAGAACTCATGACAACAGTCAATGACATGACTGCCATACAGTAAACTGAATGGCACTTCTGGGAAGCTGTGGTGTGATGGCTAGAACACGATCCCTGTATCTACTAGTGCTGCCAAAGCTGTGTCAAGGTCATCCCAGAGCTGAACTAGATGGCATGGCTTTCTGTGTTCCTATCTACAAGATGTTTGACATGTATCTGACATATCACCTGGAGAAAGCTGTCAAGTATGATAACATGATGTCAAGGAGATGGTGAAGCAGGCAACCAAGGACCCACTAAAGGACATCCCTGGCTGCAATGAGGACCAGTTTGTCACCTGCAAATTTAACAGTGATACTGACTCTTCCACCTTTGATACTGGGGCTGATAGTACTCTCAAAGCCAACTTTGTAAAGGTCATTTCTTGGTATGATAATGAATATAGCTACAGCAGCAGGGCAGTAGACCTCATGGCCTACATGGCCTCTAAGGTATAAGAAGTGTTGGACCATCCACCCCAGGAAGAACACAAGAGCAAGAGAGGTCCTGAGCTGTGAAGGATTCCCTGTACCAACTCAGCCCCCAACACTGTGCTTGTCCCTCATAGATTCCTTCCCAAACTACCAAAGAAAGAGAGGGGCTTAGGGACCCCTTCTCTCTTTAATACCATTAAACCATTAATAAGTTCACTACACACACACACACACACACACACACACACACACACACACACACACACA
>CABHPQ010144040.1:15004-32331 GCA_902168405.1 Peromyscus aztecus
ACACACACACACACACACACACACACACACACACACACACACACACAAAATAGTGTTTTTTACTATAATGTAAATAATTATGGAAAAAGTTGAATATGCCTAATAATACAGGAAAAAGAAAATAGATACATAAGTTAGAGGATATTCATTCAATAAAAAACATAAAGCCATTAAAACAATGGATTATACCTACATACATCATTAGGAATAAAAATATAAATATACCATCAAGCACAAAAGTATATTACAGAATATCACAGATAATACAATATAAGCTTGTCACTTCCCTCTTAATATTTTTTACTTAAAACAATTCTTAAATTTAAATATAGTTGATCATATTCTTTCCCTCCTCCTAAGTCCTTGCAGATCCTTTCCTGTTCCCTATCCACCCTTAAGTTCTTTTTCAAAAAACAAACAAAAACACAAAAACACAAAACCATCTGAAATCAAGAAAACAGAAGTTTAAGTTCAGTGTGGCCATGAAGGGTGTTGAGTAGATTTCATAATCCTTGGTATTCTTACCTACGATGGGAGTGCAATCAGAGAAAAGCACTTACTTTTGGTATTCAAATCTACTAGGAAACCCTCCAAATTATGAAAAGAGGGATGATGACTTCCTTCCTCTGCTAAGCAATCATCTCAGATGAACATCCCATTGTCATATTGTGCACATAAGTGCTTCCTGCTGGTCAACAAAGCTGTCTTTGGTCTGTATTTCAATGTCCTGCCAACAAACATCAGTTATTGTTAATTGAATATACTCAAGACTGTCCACCAAAGAGATTTAGGAATATTGAGCATTTCTCCATCACTTGGCCTGTGCCTGTTCTTATGTCTTCTGTTGCATTTGCATTTTTATTTTCTATATCACCCAAATCTTCTAACACGGTAAATCTTCATATATACATTCATTCCTAAAAAAGAGAATACTAAGGCCTAACACAAACTAAACATGAGGTTGTAAAATTGTTCTTATTTCTGATACTCTTTGAGATGTTTCTACATTTTTTCAAATACGTTATTTTATTATATTAAAAAAGAGAAACAGTGAATGGTTCTTTTTCTTTCTCTTGATTTATTACTTTTACTAACATTTCATGCCCAATGATGGATAGAAGAGTTATGAGGAAATGTGCTTGTCTTATTCAAAATTTTAAGAGTTCATGTCATTCAAAAAGCTGCTGGCTGTATATATCACCTTTACCATCATAGGGTATTATGCTCCCATTCCAAGTTTCCTCAGAGTTTTCTCTGAATTGAATGAGGAGACATTCAATTTGCCAATGTCATTTTTGTATCTTTTGAAATTATCAAATGGGTTTCTTTCTTCATTTTATTTACAGGTTGTGTTATATTTATTTATGATTTATGTTTTTGTATGTTGAAGGATTATTGCATTCTTAAAAAAACAACTTATTACATATAATTTTATGTTTTTAAGTCCTTATCATTGCTGCTATTACTTTATTTTCAGTTTCATATGTGTAAACAATTCATTGTGATCACATTCACTCTCTACTACTCTCTGTCTTCCCCCTGCTTGTGGTGATCTCTTTCTTCAACCAGCCTCTCCCCTTATTTAGTGTGTTATTTTTATAATTCATTGATCATACAATCTTTATGTCTTTGCATGGTTTCTGTTGTTTCTTTTGTTGTTCATTATAATTGTATTTGATGTTATAAGACAGGAAGCATTTCAATTTGTTAAACTTTATGAAGACTGTCTTCTGAGCTAAAATATTTTAGAGGAAGCTTTGTGTATTGTTGAGAAGGATATGTCCTCCAGAGTTGTTGGATGAAGTCCTAGGCACTTGTATTTTAAGTCTCTTTTAGCTAAAATGGTTTATCTCTGATGCTTCCTTGTCAATTTATGTTCTGAATGATGCAATAGTAAGTGTTGGAATCAGGGGTAACGGCACTTGCCAATAATCCCAACAGTCTAGAAGCAAAGATGCATAGATCTCCATCAGTTCAAGGCCAGCATGGCCTACATAGTGAGTGTCAAGCCATCAGGGCTACACAATGAGGCCTTGTTTCAATAAAACAAAACAAAACAAGCAAAAAGAAGTTGTATGTTAAGCCACCATTGTGTAGTTAAGTTTATTGGCATGTACACAGACACAGACACACACACACACACACACACACAAACATATATCCAGATATTACTTCTTGATACGTTACCATTTAGTAGTATGCATCATTATTATTTATATTTGTAAGTCTATTGTGCCAAATAGGAGTACAGACAACCTCATTCTTTCATATTCCATTCATTTAGAATAATATTTTTCTCCTTTTGTTTTCATTCTATACATGTTTTTGTCAGTAGAAATGTGTTGCTTGCAGACAGTGAACAACTTGAGGATGCTTTTGTCACCTAATCAAGCAGAGTTAAAATAATTTACTTTTAAGATTACTTTAGAGATATGTACTAATCCCATAATTTGGAGGGTTTCCTAGTAGATTTGAATACCAACTCTGAGCCACCCCAATTAAATGTTTTCTTTATAAGAATTTGCCGAGATCATGGTGTCTTTCCACAGCAATAGAAACCCTAAGTAAGATAGAGATTTTTACCAGGGACTTGGGTACTGCTGTGATAGATCTGACCATGTTTTTGTTTGAAGGATTTGGACTTTGGGTTAGAAAAAGAGTGGAATGCATTAAGCACTGCTTAATGGGCCATACTAGTAGGAGCATGCAACACAGTGGTGCTAAGAGTTATTTGAACTATTGGGAACTCAATCAAGATGTTTCAGAGGAGAAGCATTTTAGTATGTCGCCTAGAGATCATTCTTGTGATATTCTGTAAAGAAAGTAGCTGTCTTTGGCATTTCATTGTCCAAAGAGACTGCCTGAGGCTAAAGTAGAGAGGTTTGGATTAATTTCATTGTCAGAGGAAATCTCAAAACAGCCTAGTATAGACTCTATAGTGTGGTTATTAGTGGTAACTCTACTAAAAATTTATAATGAAAAAAAGCATGCCTAGCAGGATAAATTACAAAATGTAAAATATAAGGAGAAAAGGAAAACCAAAAATGGAATGGAACTAAGTCCTGTGTTCAAGGACATAAACAGATGAAGAAATGGAATAAAGAGAGTGGTGAACTTAAGGCAAGATACAACCCAGCTACGTTTCCAATTTGTGAATCAAAGAAAAGTTTAGAGCCAGGTATGTTGGCACATGCCTTTAATGACAGCACTGGAAAGCAGAGGCTGGCAGATCTCTGAATTTGAAGCCATCATGGTCTGCAGAGCAAGTTTCAGAACAGCCAAGTTCAGGCCATGAAGGGAAGAAAGCTGGTGAAGATGCAACTGAACAAGGGGATCATGTTCCAGCCCCAGCTAGCAGCAGAACCTGGCAGCTTTGGCCACGTGGTATTGCCTTTAGAGTTAAGGATAGAAGAAACAGGCTATGGAGTGTAGCATGAATCTTTAAAGTTCTTATTAATAAAATCAAACCCGAGCCAGGTATTGGGGTAAATGCTGGAAGGTCAGAGAAATAGAACAAGCCACAGTTATCTCACCTTGCCGGATCCTCAGCTGGTCTTGCTTCCTCAGACTGGAAGCCTCTATGTCCTCATATCCAAATGACTCTCAGCTGAACTGCTGCTAGAAGCCTGAATGATTAACCAGCCCAAAATGCTTCTCCAGGCCAAATGCCTCTCCAGGGCAAATGCCTCTCCAGGGCAAATGCCTCTCCAGGGCAAATGCCTCGAGTTTCTTCACGCCTTATATACCTTTCTGCTCTCTACCACCACTCCCTGGGATTAAAGGCTGGCTTTCTGGGATTAAAGGTGTGTATCACCATGCCTGGCCATTTCCAATGTGGCCTTGAACTCAGAGATCCAGAGGGATTTCTGTCTCTGGAATGCTAGGATTAAAGGCGTGTGCTACCACTGCCTTACCTTTGTTTAATATTGTGGCTGTTCTGTCTCTGACTCCAGATAAGTTTATTAAGGTACACAATATTTTGGGGAACACAATACCACCACATTTCCTCTCTTTTTGTCTAAAATTAAAAAAGCTTATAACTAATAAAAGAAAAACTATCCAATAAGTATATACAAAACATATAGTCAAGATTACATTAATGATGTCTAGTCCATTAACATTTGACAGATTCAGACAAAAAACTCCATTAATATATAACCAATGTCCAGTCCAGTAATATTTGACAAATTCAGACGAAAATTTTTCATTACTTATCCTATTTAAAACAAGTAGTTCCTTTTTAAAAGTAGATTCCATAATCTCCCTTTTTATCTTATCATATCCAATGGAGTTTTCCTCCATTCCTAAGGAAAGCCAATGAGGCTAGGCATGTGTCAGGGGTGTTCCTGAATGGAGGCCTAACAGGGAGGCCATCTTGTGAAGCTGTGAATTTGAAGCCTGAATAGCCATGAGAATCCCAAGATTTTAGAGAAGCCAGAGTTGTGGAATACCTGCCAAGGAGAACTGAAAACAGAGAGTGGAACCAGCCCAAGAATAGAAGTGTATTGTAGTCAATAAAGATGAATGTAGCTGGAGATCTGAAGAGCATTTTGGTATCAGACATGGAGATGCAGAGTTTGAAGTTTGCCTTGCTGGTATTCAGTATTACTTTCATCCAGTATTTCCTCACTATGCTGTATTCTAGGCATTTTGAAATGATAAGGTACAGCCTGTCCCACTGTATGTAGGAATTATGTGATCTGCATTTAAATTTTGATTTTAAAGGTGATTACAATTAAGACATTACATGAATCTCAGAAGAGACTTTGAACTTTGGACTTTAAAACATTGTTGACGCTGTGATAGACTATGGGGACTTTTGAAGTTAGACTAAATGAATTTTGCATTATGATATTGTTACAAGCTTATGTGGTCCAGGGAGTGGAAAGTGGTAGTTTGACAGTAATTGGCCCCCATAATCTCATAGGAAATTGCACTATTAGGAGGTGTGGCTTTGTTTGCATGGGTATGGCCCTGTTGGAGGAAGTGTGTCACTGTGAGGCAGAATTTGAGGTTTCCTATGCTCAAGATACTATCCAGTTTCTCAATCATTTCCTGTTGCCTGCAAGGTGTATGAGTCACAACTCCAGCACCATGTCTGCCTACATGCTGCCATTCTCATCTCCATGATGATAATGGACTGAACCTCCAAAATTGTAAGTGAGCCACCCCAATTAAATGTACTCTTTATAGGAGTTGCTGTGGTCATGGTGTCTTTTCACAGCAATAGAAACCCTAACAAAGACACTGACTTTGACCCCAAAGTGTCATGCACATTTCATAATGTAAAATTCATGTAGCCCATCTTTAAGAATTCCCCAAGTCTTAATGGTTCCAACTCTGTTCAAAAGTCCAAGTTCAAAGTCTCCTCTGAGATCAATGTTGGTGAACCTCCATGATTAATAAAATACAACAGACTTTCTTCTGAGCTATTGTGGAAGAGAAAGCACTACTTTTTTTTAATGGGAGCACAAGAAAATATTACATCAAAGCAAAACTAAACCACAGGGAAAAAAAAATTAAATTCTGTAGGTCTCTGTCTGGCACCCATGTCACGTGCAGTCGTGACATTAACTCCAATAAGCTCAGACATTGCTGCCTCTAGTGCTTGGCTCTTGTAGCCACATGGCTTCTCTCTGTGGCTCCTTCCATCAATGCCCTGCATCTTTACTCTTCAGACATCCCACACTCCTGTCCTCTTCAACATCCTTGGGTCCCCACTTCAGCTTTAAATATTACCTGTTGGGGGATTCCTGTAGGAATTCAACCATGTTGCTCGTTGCCAAGAATCCCAGGTCCCCTTTAAAAATCTATGACTCCACCTCTTGTCAACTTAACATCCAAACAAATCGCTTCTAAAACAAACCTTTCCACCTCCCAAATCCACAGGCTCATGATGATCTGGCAACACAAGAAGCATTCAGTGCTTCATTCTCAAATCAGGAATTAACAGGCACAACACAATTCACAGTCTAACATTTCCTAATTATGAACTCCAAAACTGATAAGATCAAAGAACAAACAAAACCCAGCAGGATAAACATTGTGTCCTTCAGTTCAAAATGCAGCTTCTGAAGTTTATAATCACCCAGGCCCCAAAAGGCTTGGGGAGCTTCATTTCTCCAAACCTGCTGCTGGGAACACGCATAGCTTCCTCAACCAACTCCATTGTGTGCCTAAAGCCCTCCTTGACTGATATCCAATGGTCCTGGCAACTCTACTATCCTGAAATTTCCATGACAACTTAAATATCACCTTCACAATGTCACACAGTGACCTCACTGGTAGTCCTGTCAGGGTCCAACCCTACCACACAGTGTCTGACCTCAGCTGCCTTGTATGTCCCCCTGTATATTTTGTTTTTCATAATTTCAAAACCAGTACAGGGAAGTTCTGATGCCAGTTTGAGATGAAGCCTCAACTTCTAGGCCCACAGCTGTTAACAGCATCTGTATGCAGACGCCAAAGAAACACTGTCCTGTTTTCCCAATGATCAACCCCAGGTTTCTGCTTAGTGATCCTAATCTCTCTGAGAAGTACAGCTTCTACATTGGCTACATGCTCCTTTCCAACAATTTAAGCTTGTTTAACACATTTTTCTTCACCACACAAATTAGCCCATAATCTTTAAATTCAACTTCATTAAAGCTCAAAGGACAAGGAATGATTGATGCAGAATCTTGAAGGAAATACTGCAGGAAGGATCCCTAGCCCAGTACTAGACAGGATCTTTGCTCCCCTCAGGAACCCCATCAGCTGGGGTCCACTTTTTGCAGCTTCCTCAGAATTCTTTATTCCTAGATGTTCAAGATTCTTTTCTGTTCATGTGACAAACATTCTGACCAAAGGCAACTTTGGGAAAGAAAGATTTGCTTAGTTTATGCTTCTAGGTAAGACTCCATCTTCAAAAGTAGTCAGGACATAAATTTAAGCAAGATTTAGAAGACAAACATCACGTTCTAAAGCAACAAACAAAAGAGAAGACTGAGGGCTCTAGGAGAAAACTGAAATCTTAAAATTGGACCATATAACCTCCTGGACATGGGGAACTGAGGCTTGGAAAGGGACTGAAGTCAAATGCACCTCCATACTCCAGGCTGGGGTGTGAGGGGATACTTTTCTGAGAGATGCTCATCCATCAAGCTGTTGTGATGGAGTGTGCTGGTTTCAATGTGAAGTGTCCCAGAGGATCTGCATTTGAACACTTGGTCCCAGCTGGAGTGGCAGATGGGAAGGGTGTAGCACCTTCAGAAGTTAGAGCCTTGTTAGCAGAAGTGGGTCACTGCAAAAGAAGGTGCCTCTTCTCTTGTTAACTCTCTGCTTCTAAACTACCAATTCAATGTGACCAGCTAGCCTCAAACTCCTGCTGCCATGCCTCCCTACTATGGTGGGATCGACCTTCAAACTCTAAGCCAGAATAAACCACCTTGATTTCTCCATGCTCTGTGACTCAAGTATGTGGTATCTTCATCAACAGGGTCTTAGTAGCAAGTTCTAGAGTGCTATCAAGGGCATTGGCAATAACCTGCAGTGTTTGGTGTTTGAGAGTCTATAGAACACCACTGACCAACAACCTAAAGAGGAGTAACCTATAACTAGCAGTGGGCATCATTTTTGACAGCTTATATTGTCTGGGGAGACATTGTCTCCTCCACTGTAGAGTAACTCCATTTACAAATGTATATATATGTATATATATACATCCATATATATATGTATATATATATATATATATACATACATACATACATACATATGGATGTGACTATGGTAGTGGGTTTCCATGTGCCTTTTTCAAAGGTGTTTGATGTTAGGTACACTTCTCAGTTCCCCATCTCTTCCCTGCCCTCCCATCCTCTAATTCATTCAAACTTTTTGTCCCACTATTCTCCTTCCCCTTCATAACACCTGCTCTTGAATTCTCCTGCCCTACTACCTACACAGCCCCTTACCAGTTTTCCTGACTTATATGAATACTCCAATTTAAACACAAATATCTGAAGAATCAAATATGTTATCTACATACACAATGGAAAATATGACATTTGACATCCTGTGTTGGGGTTATCTCCCTCAGAAATATCATTTGCAACTCCATCCATTTACCTAAATTTTTCATATTTCTTTATAGATGAATAATATACTATATGTATATGAACAACATTTTCATCATTCATTCATCACTTGATTGATATCTAGACTTTTTCTATTTACTGCTATTGTGAATAAACCAACAGTATACATCAATCAATGAGCAACTCTCTGAAGTAGAATAAAGAGTCTTGGGGTATGCCTAGGACTGATATATCTCCATTTCTGTGCCTGTGTTTATCTATATATCAAAATTTAAAACATGGATGAGCTTCCATATTCACATGAGTTAAAAACTTTATTCTTCACATAAAAATTAACTACAAAATTTTTAGGCGTGTGATGTAGAGCATGGATTAAGCTGTTATAAGACAGCTCAGAATTTAATTCTGTGTGTCACTTGCACCTGGTTATTATTTAGCATTAATACATCATTGTGCTAGTTTACGGTGCATGTTTTCACATTCTAGCTGAGTTTCTTACCAGTGGAGAATTCAGCTGTACATAATCTCACTGTTCATAAGGAATTTTTCTTTTAGCATCTTGTTGCATGTGGAAGAGAATAATTCCTACCAAGCTTAGAAATTCTGAAGTGGGCCATGGAAGTAGAAATGCAAGTGAGACACAATAACTCTTTCTAAATTTTATCTTTTTCAAAGAACTAGTAGAAGAAAATATGACAAAATTTTAAATTTTGCTTAATTGTAGTAGAGTATATGAATGTTTATATTTTCTTTTTGGTAATAGGTCTAGTAAACCACCTCCTCGACCGCTCAAGTAACTTCACTCATAATGATGGTGACATATATGTAGGTATTCAATGCCATACACTACCTTTTCAGTTGTTCTGTAACATTTTAATCTAAATTAATTATAGAGTAAAACAAAATTGGAAAGTAATAGATAATGTATTGGTATACCCTCTACCTACCCTGTAGTCATGTGAACCACCACCACCACCACCACCCCACACACACTGATATAATTCATTAACAGAAAGGGTACTTGATGTAGGTGAAACAAAATTACACTATACTTTAGACCCCACCGAGACTGCGTCATTTTGAACATCTCATGTGCTGAAGAGTTCTGGGCATGGCCAAAGCTAGATGTTGGAAGATACAGGAAGCAATGAGACCCAAGTAAGGCCAGAAATGTTCTTTTTATGACAACTTTCAAACAACACTATAGATCACACATGAAACCAGGATCAAGTTAACCTAAGGACCAGCCATTCGGATTCACCTCTTAAAAGCCCCACAGATCCTCCCAAAGCCATCACCCTTGCTGAACAAGTATACACTACTTGGTGGACACAGTTAAGCCACATCCAAAACACAGCATTTTCCCCACAGTCTACAATGTACTTGTCCCTCTTTTCTTCCAAATGAAATACATTTTTAATAACTGGAAAGGAGCCCAAGGTGCCTATGATTTCAAGGATGTAATATTAAATCATATAAAAAATACATGAAATTAAGAGCATTTACACTCTAAGAATACAAAGATTAACAAATTTTATGGAATAGGTTATACAAATTGGTACACACACTGAAATTTACATTTAATGAGGTTGGTGGGCCAATATACTTCTTTATATTGATGAAGTAAAATTAAAAAAAAACAGCTCTGTTCAGTGGTCCTAGTATTAATCCCAAAGATGGAAGGAAAAAGACCACTGACCAAAATCATCATGGCCAAATTAATTAAAGCAAGCAATACATTGAAGCAAGCATTTTGCTTCATGTACATGGGTTGCTGCTCCCTAAGATAGGGCTCAAGAATTCAGCATTGGATGTGAGGAAGACAAGGCTTTTATAGATCTCATGTGTAGGGGGTTTCCAAATGGGGGAGGAAATAGGCTGGGTTGCAGGATCAGAATATAACATGGGGTCAAAACAAGATAATCACTATAGGTAGTCATAACAAAGTAGTCATAGGTGGTCATTTGACCTTTTGAAGTAAAGGTAGTTTTGCATGGTGGTTATAAACAACTTTTTGAAACAAATACATGATTACCATTCCTGAAACAGTCAGTACAGAACAATTTCTACTTAAGGTCACAGATGAGACATAACCCAATCTTTGAAAAGCAGAGGTTTAATCATTAACAGGACTGAAGCTAATTTGTATTCACTATCATGGCCTTGAAGACTAAGAGGCAGGCTGATTCTTCATTAGGAATAAAAATGTGAAGATGGGTGAGAGATGGAACTTATGATACCTGGAGAAGACTCAGAAGGACAGTCAGCTTGAATGTCATTTGGAAGAAAACCACACTGAGTGCACCACTGCTGTGGAAGAAGTACCATGCATGATCGCCATGCAGAACCCTGCAAGGCTGCATGGTCTGCTTACGCTTCAGTTATACAGTCACAAACCCCAAGCTGGCAGTCTTTAATGTTGCTAACTGTGGTGGGGATTGTCACTTAATGGAGAGAACAAAAGTACAGGTAGTTAGATCACTTAGGATGGGGTGGTAGAGGCTGATATGTGAGGCATGATGTGATTATGATTCTGCTATGCACTCACACAACTCAAGATGATACTTGATGTTGCAACCTATTATGGGAGCTGGTTCATAAAAGAGGAAAGAGTAATTATTTGGACAGAGGTAGACCTAAAAGGATGGGATGGGAGAGGCTGATAAGAGAGTGGAAATGGGGCAGATGCCAAGAAACATCTTAGTTGGCATCCGGATTCAATGGTTTCTGCTGTGTGTCTTGTTCTCCATATACATACTGGAAGTCACAAGGTCTGCTCAACATTTTTATATGCCTCACCTGGGTCAGAAACATTGACCCACCTCCCAAATGTAAATTCCAATTCCAGAACAAGGAAACAGAGTCTAGATCCAATCTGTGAAAGAATCTTCTTCAGCCTTGGTCAGTTCTCTACCTCTAGACCTAAAAATGGAAGAAAGGTGAGTATATATTCAAAGAATATTCAGAGAGCTACTATCTTAGAGTTTTTTCTATATCCATATCACTATGTGGCTACCCGAAAATGCACATGTAGGGTCCAGGGCTTCTTCCTGGGAAAGAAATGGGACAGAAGATTCCTTTTTGAAGTAGAGAGATAGACTGGCTTAAACAGACTTTTCTTACTCCAAAATCATTCATATTCATGTCTGTTATTTCTTTAATGAGAAATGTAATGTGAATATTTTGTTTCCCAGGGCAAAGCCCTGTACAACAGGCTCATTGTTTGTTGTTTCTCAAAGCTGATCTGTAAAGTTTGTATGTTGCATTCAAGAAAAAACAGATGGCTAGAATTTGAGTAACTAAAGAATAACACAGGAAATATTTATTTACAAAGACTAGATGTCTTAGGGAAAGAGGAGATAAATGGAGAATAATGATAAAGCAAGAGAGTGAAGATGATGTCCACTCCTTGGCTCCAATAATCAGCAGAAGGAATTGGTACTGGAGTACGAGAGAGGGGATGAGGGAGGGGAGAAGAAAGGTCATAGTTATAGGTCAGTAGTAAGAGGGAATAACTAAATGCATGGAGAGGCATTGCTGTTATCAACACACAACTGACCAGGAGAAGGTCAATACAATTCTCAAGCATCTTGCCATTTGCTCCCTTGTGCCCTTGAAATGTTACCAACTGCCTCAAATAAAAAGAAACATGGAGAAAAGTACAGATCTTAGGAGTGAGATAAGGCACTTCTGTGAAATGTCAGAGATCAGAGAGAAAGATGGAAGGAAAAACTTGCTCACTTGCAAATCTTCCACCGTGAGTTTTCTAGATTTAATTGTCATAGATCATTTCTCTCATGACCTCCAAAGAGTCATTTTTGTCTTGCTTGCATTTTATTCTTCTAGTGCTGCTTTTGTGGGGTAAGCACCCATTTTGATAAAAAAATAACAAGATTAGCCTGAAATTTATGGAGGGAAATATACTTCTTATTTGCTATAGCATGAGAGTGGCTTCTCATATACAGAATTATAGAAAATACCTTTCCAAGAAAGTTGTTATGCATGGGTTTGCAGCTGCACCTGGCCAGACAGAGAAGTATAGCATTGCACTTCTTCAGACCTAAAGGAGCAGTGGGATGCTGTGGTCAAGGATTTTCAGGCATATCAACATGTCAATGCAGGAAAGAAACACAGAGAGAGGAGCAGGGGGGTTGTTCCTATAAAATCCTGACACAGCCTTGATGCATTTTTCCACTCATCTCTGAGTCTCCAGTATCTAGTAATGTTTTTGTCATCTGATCAAGACTGAATGCAAATGTAGATCCCCTTTAATTAAAAACTCAGATTATTCATTAAGAGAGAAATAAATGGAGTTGGCCTCTCTGGCAGTCAATAAAGGTCTTGAATATCCTTCAAGCATGAGAGCATAGGGGGATTTTTGGTATCTGCTTGAAAATATAGGAAAGTGGAGCAGAGAACAGAGAGAAAGCATCCATCACAAGAGATGCAGAGAGAGAAACACAATGATATGATATTAATTTGATTTCAGGAAATCCCTTTCATACATTTAAACATGTTCCTCCCCATGGACAACATCACAAGAAATGTTGTTTAAAGAATGAATGTCCAGGGGTCACAGGTGAACACTACCATTGTCACTTTTATGCTGACTGTAACTGATGTCAACTACCTATTCTCAGCACCATTTGACTTCTCTCCTGCTGTTTCACAAGTTTTTTAGCTAGAGACTTTAATCATCCATAATTATGGCTGCTATCTTGCTTATATTGTAGGGAATTCTCCTGTGCTTTTCCATTATTCACTTCTAATAGGCACAGAGTGTTGTGGTGTAAACAAGTTTTTCAAGGGGGTATTCCTTTCCTGGGTAGTGTGATTATTTTATAAAGTAACTGTGATATAAGCATGATAACATGAATTCTAGTCTCCAGAATAATCCAGGCCTGACAGGGCATGCCATAACGCCAGTGCTAGGGAAGCAAGACTAGAGGATCCATGGAGTTTACTGGTATGCTGTTAAGTCTGTGAGCTCCATGTTCAGTGAGAAACCCTGTCTCAAATAAGTAAGGTAGTGATCTATTGAAGAAAAACTTGACATCTGTCTGTAACTTCTATAAACATCTGTGTATACACACGCAAACACACACACACACACACACACACGCACGCACGCACGCACGCACACACGCACACACGCACGCACTGTACTCTTAGTGAGGCAGTTTTTCTGGATTGGAATTCAAATTGACAGAGACAGGTATAATCACTCATCCTTCTATGCTACAATTCCATCCTCAGAAAACTGGTAAAAAGTCATTCTTACATCACATGCTCTAGGCGTCATTCAAGGTGACAATATAGGTAAGCTTTTTTTTTTTTTTTTTTTTTCTAGACAAGGTTTTTCTGTGTAGTTTTGTGCCTTTCCTGGAACTCACTTGGTAGACCAGACTAGCCTCGAACTCACAGAGATCCACCTGCCTCTGCCTCCCGAGTGCTGGGATTAAAGGTGTGCGCCACCACCGCCCGGCATAGGTAAGCTTTTAAAGAATAAATTTATTTAGTCCACATATGAGCTCATCCTGTTCCTCTACTAACTAGAGTCGAGTTGCAACTGCCTATCCATCACTATTTGTAATTCAATTGCTGCACCTTCTCAACTTCTCTTCAGTCTACACAGAAAGCTTTTGTCATCAGAGAAAACTCTCCATCTTCTACCATCTTCTAGAAGAGAAGATGGAGAAGGCTCCTGTTATGTTATGTTTTCTTTCTCATTTACTGCACACCACTTAGCAGTCCTCCATTAGACATGCCCATGCTTCAGGTCCCTCTCTGCAGCAGCACTCAGACCTCACCTCTCCTTCCTTCTTGCTCCTTCCTCTGCTGAGCAATCATGTCAGAACCACATCCATCCTCAGGCTGTGCAACTAAGAGTGTCCTGATGCTCAACTATCCTGTGTTGGGTCTTTACCTCAATATACTGCCCATGATCAGTGTCAATGATTTGTCCATGCTTGAATAATTGTATGTGTATTCAGGGCTGTTAACAAAAAGAGTTAGAAATGTTGAGAATTTTTTTATCACTTTTTCAGTGCTGGTCAATGACTTTTGTTGCATTTGCCTTTTTAAATAATACATGATTCATCATCTAATGCTGTAAAGATTTGCATGTGTGCATTCATTCATAAGTAAACAATGCTAAAGTCTCACACAGTCTGAGGATGAGAATATAAATACAGCCCATCTTCACTGTCTGATACATTGAGACATTTCTAGACTATATGATTTTTAAATAAAGGATAAGTGAATTTTTACCCTTTGAAATTTAAATTGGATGCTTTTTTCTCTTGACTTATTACTTTTATGAAGAGTTCAAGCTCAATGATAAATATAACAAGTCAAGAGGTCATACTTACTTTATATTTGTTAAATAATTTTATGTTTGCACAATTCATAGAGCTGTTGGCTATCTCTTTGTGCTGTATTGCTTTTACCATGTTAGGCTATCATATTTTTTATCCAAGTTTCTTCACAGATTGTCGCCCTGGGTGGCATTCAATTTTGTCACTTCATTTGCTACATATTTTGAAATGATCAATTTTACTTCATATTTATGCTCTTTATTACATTAATTTGTTTATTTAGTCATGTTTTACCACCCTTGTATCTTGGAATAACATTGACTAAATCACTGTGAATACCATTTATCTATGTTATTGTCATTTTTTTCAGTTTTGTACATGTAACAATTCATTGTGATCATATTCACCCACTGTTACCCTCTCTCAGTCCAAACAACCCTGTTGATCTTCTTCCTGCCAACAAGTCTCTTTTCTACTTTCATGTCATTTTTTAAAATTTATTTACTTATTATGTATACAGTGTTCTGCCTGCATGTATGCCTACATTTCAGAAGAGGGCACCTGATCTCATTACAGATGGTTGTGAGCCACCATGTGGTTGCTGGGAATTGAACTGAGGACCTCTGGAAGAGCAGCCAGTGCTCTAAACTGCTGGGCCATCTCTCCAGTCCTCCTGTCATTTTTTACTGATCCACTGACTGTTCAGTCTTTATGTCATTGTATGTTATTTTATTGTTTCTTTTGATGACCACGTCTATTTTCGTTTAACATAATTTCTTTATTATATCTTAGGGAATTTCACATCATGGACCCTAATTCACTCACATCCCAGGCCCTCCATATCCTACCATTACCCCTGCAGTGCCCCCCAAAAGAAAATCAATCAAACCAAACCAAGCAAACAAAAAAAGGAAAAAAACAAACAAACAAAAATGTCTTAGTTCCTCCATCTTTCCAGCTTCTCCAACACCTCTTCATTCATCTTAGTAGCAATGGGTGCTGCAATGTGTCACACAGTAAACACTTTTGTTCAAGCAGCTTTACTTGCAAATGTTCATTGTAAAGAGTCATTGGTCTGTTTCAAGGCCTCTGGTTTCTATTATACCATCATCAATGCATCCTCACTGAAAAACATCTTGGATATCCTGAGACCACTGGGAGTCACTGAGATCTTGTGGGTATTGTTTCACAGGACCAGTCCCTTCACCAGCTCCAGCAGGTCCTAGGTAGGGTAGATGTTAGGGTGGGACAACCCCAGGCCTGGCGTGAGCCTGGGTAGGTAGTTGAGCTGATCAGTCCAGACCACTTGGGCCACCCCTCAGGTGAGTGGCAGAGCCAGCTCCCCTACACCCATAATGAGAAGTTGGACAATCTCTCCGAAGTGTGGGGCCCAGATCTGCCATTATAATCGGGGTGAGCTTTCTTACTGCAGTGTCCAGTTAGGGGCAGATCCCGCTATATCATGGTCAGTGAATGATGGGTCTGGCTCAACATAGCTTTCTGATTTCATCAGGAATGTATCCTATGGCCCTCTGAGTGACACAGGCCACAGACATCAACACAGACCGAAATTGAAGTGGGACCATGGACCTAGACATGGCCCTCGGGCAGCAGCTTGGGCCTGGGTGACATCCTGGCTCTGGGTGTTAGCACAGGACACCCAGATCAGGATGGCTCTGGTGGTGGTATGGTTTCTGAACAACAGCAAGGCCATAGGTTGCAGCCCCTATCCCAAGTTTTCATGTAACCTTTGGTGGCAACACAGACACTGATTGTCGGGGGGGGAGACCATAAACCCAGATGTGGTATTCAGCAGCAACAAGGTCTGGATGTCACAGTGAATCCAGATGGTGGTATAGGTCACTCACATCAGCATGACCCCAGTGGCAGCAGCATGACCCTCAGATATGGCCCACGGTGTTGGCTCAGACCCAAGGAATCTGCATGCTCTCATGGTGAAAGGATACATGGACATCTACAGAGACCCTGTATATAGTAGAGTCACAGAGCCATACATGGCTCCCAGCAGCAGCCCTGGCCCAGACATCACCATGGCAACAGAAAGCAGAATATGCCACTTTGGTCTGTATTGCCCCAGATGTGGTATGGACCTTGGGCAAAAACATAGTCCCAGGTGGTTGATCTGATCCCAGCAACTACACAGACCTTGGTTGCAGCAGAAGCCACAGACATTGACGCAGACCATGAATGTTGTAGAGCCTTGGACCCAGATATGGCCCTCTCCGCATCTCAGGCCTGGATGACACTATGGCCCTGGATGGCAGCACAGGCCACACAGATCAGTGTGGCTCTGGTGGTGGCACAACTCTTGGACACTCGCATGGCCACTGTTAGCAGCCCAGATATTGGACAACTCCATGGCTCCTTGTAGCAATGAGTCCATGGATGACTATACAGCCCCTGGCTGTGGTAGAACCATGGACCCAGACATAACCCCTGGCAGCAATCTGACACAGATGCCACCATGCCCCTAATTGGCAAGAAGGACTCCCACATCAGCCTACTCCTCACCACATAAACCTGTTCCATTCAACCTCATTCCATAGCACATGAATCATTCCTCTCCTTCTTCTCTTTCATTTCTCTACCACACACTTGCTTGTCATAATGGGACCCACCAGGCTGGCCTATGGGTGACTTGCATATACCTGAGCTAGACAGCATCAGATGAGCCATGGAAGTCTACCTGCCATTCCAGGTCTTGAGGACCCAGTCTGGTATATGGGTGGCTTGCACAAACCTGAGCCATACAACATCAGTTGGGCTGTGGATTGTTCACCACTTCTAATGCTATTGTATTGTGAACTAATATTGTACAAAACATTGCAAGTTTCCTTTACACTCATTAAGATTCCTTTATAACCTAGAATATGTTATATTATAGAAAAATTCTGTAGGTTGCTGACAAGGATAT
>CABHPQ010144042.1:0-13983 GCA_902168405.1 Peromyscus aztecus
GTCTTCCTAGAAACAGGGTAAGATGATTGTATCTCTCAAGGAATTGATCTGACAGTGGATTTAAGTGGAAAGAAATTGGAATGAGACAAACTTTAAGAATTCCCTTATTGGGAGATGAGAGTGGAACTTGACAGCAGTCAAACAAAGGAGAGGAATGCCTCCAAGATAAACAGCACGGTATAGAAAAGTAAAGCAAATTCTTGCATTGTAGAACAATGAAATGAAGTGTCCTCCTATTCCTGTCTAAGCCTGCCAACACTGTATTCCCAAAACATTGCCCTGCATATTTGAGCACGTATGTATGTCATTTACTTAGGGTCAGTAATCCATGAGGTAATTTCAGAAGTTTCTCTGAAATGGGCTTATTCCATTTTCATGGAGATCCACAGAAAATTATCTTAAGGGCTGGACACATGGATCCATGGCTACGAACACTTACTGTTCCATCAGTTCAGATTCCACCAAAACATCAAGGGACTCACCAATGCCTATAACTCCAGCTTCAACAAATCTGATGGCCCCTTCTATGTGTGTCTGCACGAACATAGACACAGACATACACACATTTTTTTTTAATTTTAAAGAAGGAATCTTACTTTCTCTGTTTGTCGTGGGGTATGAGTGAGAACCTACTACAGCCTATTTCCACTTTGTCATCAAAATTGACAAGGACATAGGCATATTTATGATCTTGAAAATCATGTTCTTGCTAAGTTAGCATAAAATGTAATAGGTTTCCTTAATGCATGTCACATCATACTTTACTGTGGTACACCCCTAGACACCCACATGCAGTTCACTGCATGTCACTCTGGTCCTCATTCCCATTTGTGTCCTCTGGGGACCCACCCCCACCCATTTTTCCCAGGGACCTCTTGTGAAGTGAGGGAAAAGAGATTTATATACAAATATACAGGGGAGAGAGAGACAGATAGAAACACAGGATAGCCGCTGGAGGCCCTGGAACCTTATCCATTGGCCCCTTCTGTCTCTTATAAAGGGATTTTTAAAGGAATGACAAGGGATGCAGCCAAAGGCCTCCCCCTAGCACAGCCAAGTGCAGACCCTTCCAACCACCTGGTAACCACACCCGTGGTCAATCCATCCCCTATGCAGCCCTGCTGAGTAAAGCAAGCTCAGATCTCACTAGGAAAACTCTGTCAGCTCCCACAATATCTTTCAGCTTCCAGGATTCTTTTTCTACTTCCATAACATCTACATTCTATTACCCTTGCTACATACTTTCCTTAAAATATGCTTTTCTCTCTCATGGACATTTTAGTGGTTTCATACCTATACTTGCATTGACTTGCACAAATCCATATGTATTAGAAGCTAGGATCCACAGAAGAGAGAGACTGTGGGCTGGGGAGATGGCACAGTAAGAATGCTTGCACAACCCTAAGGATTGAGTGGGAATCACCACACTCACACAAAGAGCTGAGCATGGGAACATGCTCCTATAACACAGTGCTTGTAGGCAAGTGGCAAGAACAAGTGGGACTCTGGAGCTTGTTGGTTGCCAGCCTAGTTCCAGTTGCAGTGAGAGACCCTTTCGTAAGGGAATATGGTGAAGAGAGATGATCAGGACACCTGATGTCCTCCAATGGCTTCTGGCAGAGAGTACACTGTATATATACATGTGCATATATTATATACACATGAGCTCAGATTAGAGAGAGAGAGAGAGAGAGAGAGAGAGAGAGAGAGAGAGAGAAGACAGAGACAGAGAAACAGACAGAAACAGAACAGAGAAAAAGGGAAGAGCAGAACATGTGATGTTTGTCTTTCTGATCCTAAGTTACAGCTTATGATATTTTCTTGTCATCAGTTTTTTGAAAATGTCTTAATTTTGTTTTTCTTTACCTCACTAGAGGTCTACTGGGTATATGTAAAACAATGTCATTATCCTCTCGTCTGCTGATGAACATCTAGGCTGATTCCATTTCCTTGATATTATGAATAGAGCTTAAAAAGAACATAGGTGTGCAAGTATCTCTGTGGTAGCATGGGTAGCCATCCAGGCAAATGCCCAGGAGTGCTGTAGCTGGGCCATATGATAGTTCTATGAACAGTATTGGCAAAAATCCTCACATTATTTTTCATGGTGGCTGCTCCAGTTTACACTACCATAGAGAAAACAGCTTCCTCATTGACCAATTCCTCAACAGGATTTGATATCCCTTGTTTTTTTTTCTTTTCTTTTCTTTTATTTGTCACTTGATTTCTTAATGATAGCCATTCTGACTGAATTGAGGTGTAATCTCCAAATGACTTTAATTTGTATTTCTCTAATGTGCAAAGACATTGAATATTTTTTAAACGTTTATTGGCCATTGTATATTCTTTTTCCTTTTTTGTTTTGTTATTTTGTTTTCATTATTGTTTTTTTGCTTTTTGTTTTTTGTTTTTTAATTTGGAGACAGATTTCCTCTGTGTAGCCTTGGCTCTCCTGGCACTTACTGTGTAGACCAGGCTGGCCTTGAACTCAGAGACTCTCCTGCCACTGCCTCCCAAGTGCTGGGATGAAAGGTGGGCACCACCACTGCCCAGCTGTGTCTTCTTTTGAAGACTGTCTGTCCGTTCATTAGTGAACATATTGCTTGGCAGTTTTGTTTACTTGGTCTTTAATGCTAGCAGCGTCTCATATGATCCATGGGAAGATTTTCTCCTTTTGTGGAGAATGTTCACCATACTGATATTTCCTATTCCTGTGGAGAAAATGTTTAATTTCATAAGGTCCAATTTGTAAATGTTTGGGGCTATTTCTTATAGTATTAGGTTCTAATCAGAAAGAATATTATTCCCTTTTTTCTTAATTTTTTTAAGATTTATTTATTTATTATGTATACAGTGTTCTGCCTGCATACGTACTTGCTTGACAGAAGAGGGCACCAGATCTCATTACAGATGGTTGTGAGCCACCATGTGGTTGCTGGGAATTGAATTCAGGACCTCTGGAAGAACAGCCAATGCTCTTAACCTCTGAGCCATCTCTCCAGCCCATTATTCCCTTTTAATAACATTTAATTGGCATACATTTCTCAAATATGGTGTAGGGTTTCATATGGACATTTTCATGCAAGTGTAAAAGGCATATTGAAAATATTCTAATCCATTTCTCCTCTCCCTTTTCTGCCTGTGTCCCTGTGGTTAGTTTTCTTTGGTCCTTAGTTTCATTTCCACCTTCCTGTCATGTACACATACAGGATAGTATTAACTTATTCCTCAGGTACATACCTTGGAATAAAAGAAATGCACCATATGATATACCTATTTTGAGTCTTTTAAAGGAAGCTTCCAACTGCTTTATATACTGCCCGGACTAGTTTGCATTCCCATCCTTAGCCAGCGGGATCTTCAGCAGAGACCCTAGAAGGGGAATGGCAAATGAAAGGGACAAGAGACACAAAGAATTGACAGCAAGTCAGTATTCTGATCAAGCTGCAAAATTTTATTTTTCTCAGGTGGGTTTTATAGTAAGCAGGTCAGGAAACTTTCTTTGGGAAAAGATCAGGGGGCTGTTGAGTTGCCAAGCAACCCAACCAAGCAACCTAACCACAAAACATTGTTACTAATGGTCACTGTAGCAGAGAGATAAGGAAATGTTACTTTCTAATAACTCAGGACCTGTCCAGGCATGTCAAAAGTTTCTGGCTAGTGGCTCAATACTGGACAACAGAGACTTAACTCAAGCAGGCAATATGGCATGGCTCTTAATATTGTCCTCGGCATCTCCTCCCTTTTTTTTATTTTATGAGGGAGTGTGCCCACAGAACAGTGGTTGACCTTACCTAGCTGGGGGAGACATTGACCTAACTCCTCCTAGAGCTTCGGGCTTGAGAAAAAGGGTACCTTTTGGGGAAGAGAGGGCTTAGGAATTTTGGTGCCTCTAGATACCAACCTCTATGCAAGTCAGGTTTGTCTCTCAGGGAATCCAAACCAAGGGCTATTAAATCAGCCTTCCCCTGCATTGCGTGGCCTTGCACCCAGTCGTGTCCATACCGGATGATGGCAATAAGCACAGGTTTGGACTTTATGCTGCTCCTAAAGGAGAAGAGGACTGAGAAATATCATAGGGATCACATTCTCGTTCCAGCATTTTGAGCCAATGGTAATGAACCGGTATAGGTTTTGAAGCCAGGGAGTCTATTTGTTTTTTGATGAATCAGATTAGCCTGCCAACTATAAAGGGACCCATAGTTACAAATAACAAAAGGCTGACTAATGGTCCTGCAAGAGGCATTAAAAGGGAAAACATGAATGATCTCCACCACTCATCTGCTGTGGCAGAGAATTGCTGCTTGTGTAGCTCTAGGCTAAGTTTATGTAGCTTATTTTTCTGGGTTTCTACCATTCCAGACCCATTAATATAATAATAACATTATTCCCTCAGAAAAAGGCATGTCCCACCCTTTTCTGCTGTCAGCAGGCCCATTGGTTTTGTAGGGCAACCTGTGCAAGAGAGGTTAACTGCCTCTGGAGGGAGGATAAGGATGCTGCAGAAGTTGCTTGGATAGGTGAGCTGTTGTTATGAGGGAATGACCCAAGACTCTTCCCACCAAGCCTGCAGAGACCAGAGAGGTGGCAAGGGAAATTCTGGCCACAAGGGGCAAGAAGACAGCTCTTTTTTGCTTGGGCAGGGGGATGTCCCATCCCAAGAACTCCGCAGGGGTCCTGAGCATAAGTTGTGGGACCAGAGTGATGGGTAGGTAGAGCATGTCCTGTGGGATAGGGATGGTCAAATTTTTGGATAGAGTGCCATTGCACCAAAAGAAAAATTTGAGGGGTGGGAGAGGATGATTGGGTAATACGGTCTGGTTGCAAAAGGGAAGGGAAACACTAGAAAAGCAAAAATCAAACTTGGAGCGCCCTGGGTCAAGAAACAAGGGTACTTCAGGGATGGGGCAGAAGCCATGGGAATTATCAGTGGTGGTGCAATTAAGGACCCGAGGCAGGGGGACTGCTATCAGAGGAGGACGTCCCAGAGCTGCACATAGGGAGCATGATGAGAGATTCCCAATGCCAGTAACACTGGCAAACATAAGGCCTTCTCGGAGGAGGGAAAGCCAAGAAAATGGAGCGGAGGGGTATGATAGTTGTGTCATTAAATTTTTTTCTTGTATAAGGATGTAATGATGGACCATAGATTGTACTTGTACATAAGAGTGCCAAATGTAAAGTCTGGAGCTAGGCCATGTGGCTGTTCGGGCCATATACATGGCTCCTTCTACTGGACTAGTCCATCGTGAGTCCCATGAGTCCCAAACCACTAGGGAATATCCTGTAGATGTCTTATAAAATTTAGGGCCATTCCATTCTTTTCCAATTACTGTCCCTTAGCAGGACGAATGGCATCATGAATTTTGCAATAAGAGTAGGGGCATCCTATGCTTTTCTCCTTCAAATAAGTCTTGCAATTGTGAACAGTCTGATCATACAAAAAACAGATAGCAGGAGCCAACTTGCCAGGGGAATTATAGAAATCAGTAAAGCTGAGTAAAATTGGATTCTGACATCCTTGCAAGGGGCAATCAGAGGTAGCCAACAGGTGGCCAAAGGTCTGTGTTTTAGCATAATTAGTATAATTTTCAGTCAAATAAAAGTGCCATGCAAATGGGGATGTGTTGACCAGTTTCTGGTCCTGATAAGTAAGTACAGGCAGCAGCAAGATCCAGAATATCCAGTGAAATTCTCCCAGTTTTTTCTTCACCAGCATCTGTAAAGAAGAAGAAGGATAGGGAAACAACCTCAGGGACTGTCCTTTTCCCTGGGTGATTGGTTAGAGTTGACTTGTTTAACTAATCTCTGGGAGAGCCAATGAGGGACTCCCTATCTTTGGTCATAGATGCATGCTGACCCTCGACCCCAATCAGGACTGGGTTGGGCCCTTTCCACTGGGCAGTTAAGGGATCTCGCCACATGAACAATGCTTGGTGGCTTTGAGTTTGTGGATGCCAAAACGATCCTCTGTAGACCTTTCATTCTTGTCCAAGGTAAGGAGATTAAGGACAAAAAGGGCATGATGTAAAAGATTTCAGGGGTTGCCTCAAGTATCATACAGGCTTCCCTTCTTTAATTTATGAAGCATGGATTTTAGAGTCTGATGAGCATGTTCAATGATGCCCTGGCCCTGGGGATTGTAAGGAATGCCATTGACATACTTAATCTGAAGTTGTTGGCAAAAAAATTGAAAATTTTTTCCAGTATATCCTAGGCCATTATCAGTTTTTATAACTTTAGGCTTTCCTAGGACGGAAAAGCATTGTAAAATATGGGAAATAACATTTTTGGAGGCCTCTCCAGCCTAGAGAGAGGCAAATATAAAACCACTAAAGGTATCAACTGTAACATATGTATTTAAGTTTGCCAAATTTAATTAAATGAGTAACATCCATTTGCCAAATTTCATTGGGAACCAAGCCCCAGGGGTTAACTCCCAGATGTTGAACCAGGAGGGAGACAGCACAATCAGTGCAATTTTTAACAATTTCTCGGGCTTGTTCTCGGGCAAGCTTAAACAACAAACGAAGGGAATGAGCATTTAAATGGTGAAGAGAGTGTGCTTGGGCAGCCTGAGAAAGGGATCCTGCAAGAACAGGAAAAACTAATTGTGTGGCTGCATCAGCCAAGACATTTCCTTCAGATAGAGGACCAGGCAATTTTAAATGGGCCCATAGATGGACAATAAAAAAGGGGCACTGTCTAGCCATAATCAAGGAGCGCAGCTGAAGAAAAAGTGGAGCTGCATTGGTAGAGTGTTTAATAAAGGGAACAGTTTGGCAAACAGACTCCAGTAAGGGAACAGAATGGGCAACATAAGCACTATCAGTATACAAATTAAAGGGTTGAGAATGAAATAACTGAAAAACTTGAATGACTGGATAAAATTCAACAAGCTGTGCTGAGGAATATGGGGAGAGGCAGGAGGTAGCCTTTCCATCCACAACATAGGCAGCAATACCATTGGCTGAACTATCTGCAAATATCAGGGGAGCCTCCCTTATAGGTTGTGAGGCAGTTAATTTGGGAAAAACAAAGGGATGAATTCTGGCAAACTGTAACAAGGGATCACTAGATAATGGTTATTGATAGTACCAAGGAAGGAGGAGCAGGCAATGGGCCATTCATCATTTGTTTGAAGCAGCCAATCTAATTGTTCTCACATATAGGGGACACCTATGGAGTCAGGATCTTTTCCAAAGTATTGGTGACTTTTTTCTCTGCCCTTAATAATTAGCTTGGCCATTAAAGATGGATAAGTGGCCAGGACCTTTGAGGGAGAGGTGGGTAGGTGGAACCAGAGTAGGGGATTCCCTCTTTTTTCTTCTCTGATGGTTATTTGTTGCCAGAAGACTAGACGTAGGGGGTTCAGGAATATTAATACTGACAGAATGACAGACATAGGGTGGATGGGAGGACTCTTTCAGGACTTTTTCTCCCTCCTTAATTAATTTTTGAACATCAGGGGAATGATTGTAAGTTTTTAAGACATCATTAATTAAATTCCAGTAGGAAAAGGTTTGAACAGGGACCTTTTCAGGACCAAAGGTCTGGTAAAAAATCATTTAAACAGTCACCAACCTGTTTCCAGCGCTTTTCATTTATGGTTCCTTCTTGGGGAAACCAAGGACAGACATCTCCAATATACTCAAGAAATTTTTTAAGTCTTTTTTTAACCCTAATTCCTCATGTCTTGAGAGACTATTTCAGTCCCGAAATAAACAAATCCAGTTTACTAAATGCTTGTCCCATGGTAAACTTACCATGCTACGTCACATTGCAATTACTCCGGATCTGTCTCACGGGCAGGTGATTCCGTGGTGATCACTGATTTTCGCTCCTGGAGCCGTCTTCCATGGTGGTTCAACTCTTAGGTAGGCCTGCTCTGGTGTGTGCCAACGTTCACCACTCCTCCACATCCATGAGCCCCATGCTGGGCACCAGTTGTCCTGGCCAGCAGGATCTTCGGCAGAGACCCTAGAAGGGAGAATGGCGAATGAAAGGGACAAGAGACACAAAGAATTGACAGCAAGTCAGTATTCTGATCAAGCTGCAAAATTTTATTTTTCTCAGGTGGGTTTTATGGTAAGCAGGCCAGGAAACTTTCTTTGGGAAAAGATCAGTGGGCTGTTGAGTTACCAAGCAACCCAACCAAGCAACCTAACCACAAAATATTGTTACTAATGGTCACTGTAGCAGAGAGATAAGGAAATGTAAAGTTATTTTCTAATAACTCAGGACTTCTCCAGGCATGTCAAAAGTTTCTGGCTAGTGGCTCAATACTGGACAACAGAGACTTAACTCAAGCAGGCAATATGGCATGGCTCTTTAAAATTGTCATCGGCACACCTTTGTCTATGATCTTACCAGCTTTTGTTCTGATGTATTTCTTAGTGATAGCCATTCTAACTGAAGTGAAATGAAATGTCTATTTGCATTTCTCTGATGGCTAGTAAGGTTGAATATTTTTTGCTTATTTACTATTAATGTGGGGATAGGTGGGCATGTGTCTGCTACATTGTGAGATCAGAGAACAGCTTTCCATAGCAGGTTCTCCCCTTCCACAATGTGATCTGGGGATCAAACTGAAGCACGCATCCAAAGAGATGTTACCCACTGAGTCATCTTACCAACCCAAACATTATTTAACATGTTTAATGGACACTTAGGAAGTATTACAGCTCAGGTGGAAGGTACCCTGGCAGCCTGGAGCCAAGAAATACCATAAAGACACACATCACAACAAGCCTCACACCAGAGATTTATTGGGAGGGAAATAACAGGAGGGTGGCTGCCTCTGCAAGGGCAGGAAACAGCAGCACACTGAATAGGATACAGGGCTTCTAGAGAGTTTCTTGGGAAGGGAATGGAACTTCTCAAGGTGGAGCTTCCCAGGGTGGAGATTGGTGGGATTTCATGTCCAGAGATTGGGCTTTTTACTCTGTTGAATGGGGACAGGGTCCAGCAGTTAGGGCGGTTACAGTATTCTGTGGGTGGAACCTAGCAGTTGGAGGTCCTTGGGGGAGGGGCATGGCCACTCATGTGGCTCCAGGGGCCTACAATTAATATTCATTTTTTTGAGAATTATCTATTCATTTCATTAGCAGTGTCATTTCCGGGATGGTTCAATGCCTTGCTGTTTAGGTTTTGTTTTTGAGTTCTTTGCATATTCTGTCAGAGGTAGAGCTAACAAAGATTTTTCCCATACTGTGAGCAGTCCCTTCACTCAATTGTTACCTTTGTTGTGCCATTGGTTTTTTTGGTTTGTTTTGTTTTATTTTAATTTCACGAAGTTCTGCTTGTCAATTAATGGCATTATTTCCTTAGTGGCTAGAGTGTTAGGCAAAAGATCTTATCTAGGCCTATATCTTAAAATGTTTCCCCAAATTTTCTTCTAACATTTTTAAAATTTCAAGTCTCTGGGCTTTTCTCATTCTCTTCGATAAATCTTACTCTCATTCCGTGGCTTGCTGTGTAGCTGGTGGCTGGCACCAGGAGTCCTTATATTAAGGTCTTTGGCCAATTTGGAGTTGATTTTTGTGTGATTTGAGATATGGGCCTCTAGTTTCATTATTCTATTTGTGGTTATTCAATTTTCTCATCACCATTTGATAAGAGAGGCCATCTTCAAAGCATACTTTTAATATCTTTGTCAAAACTCAGATTGCTGCAGCTGTCTGCTTATATCTTGGTTCACTATTCTATTCCTCTGATTCATGTATCGATTTTTAAGTCAATACCATGCTGTTTCTGATGGCCCTCCTAAAACTACAAATCAGATATGGTGACACTAGTAGCCCGAATCCCTGCTCAGGGCTATTTGGTTACCCAGGAACTCTTTTGCTTCCATGTGAATTTTAGGATTTTTTTTTTCTATTTCTGAGAATGATATCAATAATTTGAATGGAATGTTGTATTAAATCTGTAAATTGCTGTTGACAATATTGCCTGTTTCACAATATCAGTTCTTCAATGTAAGGCCATGAGATGTCTTTCCATCTTCTAGAGTCTTCTTTTGTAGAATATTATTTTAAGGTATGTTACATTTGTTTAACTCTGTGAAGCTGTGTTACTGTGCCAGTCTAAAACACATGATGGTCTAATAAAGAACAGAATGGCCAATAGCAAAGCAGGAAAAATGATAGATGGAGCTGGAAGGCAGACAGAATATATAGAATGAGAAATCTAGGAGAGAGGAGAATTGCCAGAGAAGGAGGAGGACTCCAGGGGCCAGCCACCCAGCTACACAGCAAGTCATGGATTAAGAGTAAGATTTATAGAAGAGAATGGGAAAAGCCCAGAGGCAAAAGACAGATGTGCTAATTTAAGCTAAGGAAAGCTAGCTAGAAACAAGTCAAGCTAAGGCTGGTCATTCATTATTAAGAGTAAGCGTCTGTGTGTAATTTATTTGGGAGCTGGGTGGTGGGCCCCTCAAAGAGCCAAAAGAGTAAAACAAGCAACAACAGTCTTCTTCAATCTTGTTCTTTAATGTTTTAGAATTTTCACTGTGAAGACCTTTCATCTTTTTTCTAAGGGTGTAAACACTTAAGCATTTCATCCTTTACTACTAAATAATTGTCCAGGGATTCCAACAACTTGCAGAAATGCAACTAGTTTTCCATTCCATACTGTACACATAAAATATTATCATTTCTTTAAATCTTGATGTTTCAATAAGCAAAATAAATAAACTCATGTCACTATTTCAAGTAATATGTTTCTGGTAAGGAAGTCAATCATTTCTGATCCATTAAAGCTTTTTAGTGTTTATGCCCTTTATCTATTTTCCAACAATCCTGTTAATCTGTAAGTTTTACGTAGAAAAGAACTACAAAAAACATTCATTTCTTTTGACATTTGATTTTATTCATGAGTTTTAATTGGGAATTTATTCATTGTAACCCTTCAGATTTCCTTCTTCTTTGCTCCTCCCTCATATCTTCTCTCTTTCTGTGTGTCCGTCTTCCTCTCATACTGTCTCTTGCTATCTCTACTCTTTGTGTCTCAGTGCTCATTTCCAGTCTCTTATCTCCTTCTGTGTCAGCCATCTGATTGTGCTTCCCAATCCTCAGGAGAAAATGCTTTGTAAATATCAGCGGTTCCCTGAAGCATTTATTTTTTAGGGTATATCCAATAACATTAGAAATGTAAAAAGAATACTAAAGAGAAAAATTACTAAAAACATATACAAAACATATAATTTACCATTTTAGGCTATGCAACTGTGAAGTTCCACAGTGTTAGGTGCATTTACTTTGTGCAACTATCACCATTACTCATCTGAAGAATTATTCCATCTTCCCAAACAGAAAATGGATGTTCATTAAACCAGATCTCTCTGTTCCCAGTTCCCTCCACAATCACCACTTTAGAGTCTCTTTCTCTGGATGTACCTTCTACTGTAGGTACCTCACTTAAGTAAAATTACAGAATGTATCCATTTGGTCTGCCTTCCTTCACTTAGCATTGAGATTTACCTATGTTGTAACAGGTCAATATTCCATTCCTTGACAAGAACAGCTAATATTCCATTTATGTATACACATACTATATCCATTCATCTGCCCATGCACATCTAGATTCTTGCCACCTTTTGGATACTGCTGCTGTCAATATTGTAGCAATAATAGTCTTCTGAACATTATCCTTAGCTACTACAAATACAGCCATTGAATTTGTTTGAGAATAATGATTTAATTTATAATTTTCACTCCCCTCCTCTATTCCATATACAATCCCCCAGGTCATTCCCAGCTCTGTAACAGACCACCTGTTATGGTCTCTCCCTCTCTGCCCTCATCCCAGAGGTCTAAGCAGATCCTGGTGGAATACCCTACTTTGCTCCCTCCTGGTGAACCTGTCAGTCTTGACCCCCTTCTAACACATTCCCACTCCTAATTATCAGCTCCCAATACCTACCAACATATTTTACCCAAATGCCCCAGTGGTCACACCTAGCACGATCCCAGAAGAAAACCCAAACTGAGGGAAATCTGAAATGAAAAATATCCTAAGTAAATAAAGAACTCAAAAAATTATATATTGGAGCATGAATCTTAAAAGGTCTTATTAATAAAAACAAACCCAGAGCCAGGTATTGGGGTGATGCTGAAAGATCAGAAAAACATAACAAGCCACAGCCAACCTCACCTTGCCAATCCTCAGCTGATCTTGTTTCCTCAAACTGGAAGCCTCTGTGTCCTCATCTGAATGAATCTCAGCTGAACTGCTGCTCAAAAGCTAAAAGCTTAAAAGGGCTCTAGTTCCTGGTCCTCATGCCTTATATACCTTTCTGCCTCCTGCCATCACTTTCTGGGATTAAAAGTATGTGTCACCATGCCTGGTTGTTTCCAGTGTGGTTTTGAACTCAGAGATCCAGATGGATGTTTGCCTCCAGAATGCTAGGATTAAAGGTGTGTGCTACTGGGGCCTAAACCTATGTTTAATACAGTGGCTCTTCTGATATATATATATATATATCAAGAAACCAAATAACTCAGTTTAAAGGGGGGGGGGAAATATAGGTCGACACAGAGAATTCTTTTAAAAAATGCTGAGAAACACTTAAAGAAATGCTAAACATTGTTAGTCCATCAGGGAAATGCAAATCAAAACTACTTTGAAATTTCATCTTATACCCATCAGAATGGCTAAGATCAATAAAAAAATGACACTTTATGCTGGCAAGGATGTGGTATAAGGGGAACACTCACACAATGCTGGTAGGGGTGCAAACTTTTACAGCCACTATAGAAATCAGTGTGACAGCTCCTCAGGAAGATGGGTATATGCCCAAGAGTGGTATATGTGGATTTTTAACTGCAGAGAGATATTTGATTGTAAAGGCTACTGATTTAAAACATTATATATATTTTAAAGGTATCTTGACTTCAAAATTTGGATCTAAGGATATGTTGCTTTGGAAGGGAGGCTCAGCTTTTGTTTCCACCGGAAGCAAGAGGCTATGGATTTGTTCCAGATTAAGCTACATCAGGTTTGATCAGCCAAGACCCTGTGAAAGGTCTCTGTCTCTGAAGACCCCATGGCCCAGAACATCCAACATCCAAAATCAGCTTCAAAGCAACCAGCTCAGAGAATACAGCCTCACAGACCATTCTGGTCAGGACTTGACCATAATTCTTAATTTTCTCAGGGTCCCCAAAATATATGGCACCCTCTATCAGCAGGAATAGCCTATAAAACTATGCCCACATTCCCAAACAATAGATTACTAATGTTTGTCTTTGTTTAGGTTGTTGGTTAAAAATTGTTTTTGGTCATGGTCAATCTCTTTCTAAAAAACGGGGGGGGGGGAGATATGATATAAAAATATAGGATATACATATGATAGGATAAAAGGGTAGATCAAACCAAGGTAGACTGAAACCCAGCAGGCAAACATGAAATCCTTCAGTTCAGTGTCAGGCACCTGAATTATGTGATAGAATCATGTAGGGTTCAGTTGGTTTGAGTAACCCTGTTGCTCCAGCTCCACTGCCTGCAGAACACACAGGTTCTCTTAGATAAGTTTCATTCCATGTGTGCTGCTTTCCACAGTGGATGTCCCATGATCCTAGAACTTCCAACATCCTCAGGTATAAATTGCTGCTCAATGTTCATCTTCAAAGTTTCCAAAAAACGGCCTCTCAGGGTTCACTGCAGGGACTCTGGCTCTGCAACACATTGTCTGGCCACAACAACTCTCTGAAACTAATGGAGAAAGACCCTATGCCATCATAAAATTTGAATCTTTCTTGCCTGCAAATCACCACCATATGGATGACTCTGTCTAGTGTGGTACAAGTACAAGGGGTACTCCTGGTTCTCTTGGACCAAAGATGAATAAGCATCTGTGTGCTGACTTTGAAAAAAGACATGCCTAGATAATTGTTTTAGAGCAGGGGATTCTTGGAATGGTATTTTCAGTTTAGGCTCTCTCTCTCTCTCTCTCTCTCTCTCTCTCTCTCTCTCTCACACACT